>QFES01007461.1:0-11237 GCA_003316375.1 Tylopilus plumbeoviolaceoides
CGTCGCGGATCGCGTAGAGCTCGAACGGGTCGAGGGTCTCTGGGACGTCGACGTCGTCAGCGTCGGCGCTCGCGGTCCCGGATGCGGCAAAGACGTGCGACCATTTGGTGCCTTCGTGTTGTTTATCCAGATGGATCGTGAGGACGCCGAAGGCGTGTTCCCCCTCGCGGTCCCACGTCCAGAAGCTGGTCGAGGGGCGGATACCATCCCAGAGCTGTTTCGCTGAGTAGCGGGGAATGGCAAAGCCCTCCACCGCGGAGGGGGTCGAGACATGGACAGTCAGCGTCTTTTGAGAAAAGGTAACTCTGATCTGAGACGTCATAGTTGTAGAAGGGAGGGGGAAAGCGACGGTGACGACGTCTGATGTTTGGGTCCAGGAGTAGGGATAAGGTTTAGTAGGCTGAGGGGGTCCCTCGGCATTCAAACTTTCCTCCGGGCGTGGGATGGGAGCCATCTCATCCGGGGAGGGCTCATAATGAGCCGCGTGCGGGTCACTGATTTTGCGATAAGCCGAACCGCCGAGAAGAAGGTATGCATTTCTGGCGGGGTGGTATGTCATCAGTATCGGCACGTCTTCTCCACGTCTTCGCCAGACGATATCGAGGGCGAGAGATTCCGGCTGCATTTCAAAGGGAAGGGTGAAGCGAACAGCCCATACGTCAAATTCATGATATTTCATGGGGTGTTTTGCTGTTAGATTATTGGCAGAGGCTGTACCATAGTGTCTGGATGATAAGAGTGCAACAGCGGTAGTGTCCGAGATTTTGAGGGCATTGTGAATTCGGAATGGAATCGAGGACCTTGGCAAGGTGCCATCTTGGTCTACCAATTCGAAATTTGCAAGAAGAGTGGCAGGTCCAGCGATGGGGATGTCAAGGACATTAAAACTTCCGTGTCCATCACCGATAAAGATGACGGTTTCATCGAGGAACACAGCGGAGGGGTACTCTGGATGCACTATATCGATTTGCGGTGCGGCGACCGACACGGGGAGTTCATACACCACAGTGAAGGATGGATCTGCTGTCGTCTGCTTGAAAGGTAGGGTCATGGCATGACGTATCGAAGAACAATGTCTCACATCTCCCGCGTCAACAACGATGACCTGGTGATTCTCGTCGACGTATATACCTCTCCCCTTGATCGCGGATGGTACGAAATGATTGTGGGTGATCCGGCTTTGTACCTCCTGAAAGGTCAGCGGAGACTTTCCATAGGAGGAGGCTTGAGTGATCTTGTATGGAAGGCCAAAGCGACGGACTGCGACGCTTTGATCGAGGAGAAGGAGCTTGTAGCCCTCGAATTTGGGGTTCAATAGGCTACGGGTGGGAGTGAAGTCTGCCATACGAAAGGGTCATAGTCCAAGTTTGGTCACTCCATGTTCCTCTCATCCGGCGAGACTCTATAAATCCACCATAGGACACTGTTCAATTTTGCCATGACCCAAATGCTGATAAGTTGACCTCGTCGGTACGTGATTTTGACATGCCAGTGATTACTAGTACTCATTCCCCGATTCCCATTGGCAATGGCTGCAGTGACAGCAGGCTTGACCAATTTCGTTGCCTCTCGGCATCGGGCAAACATGTCTACCATGAAGCACATACGTGGGCTACGGCAAGGTCTGTTTCGGCACCGTGTCACGGTGATGTACTTTGCTAAATCCCCTCTTTGACAACTCCATCTGAGGGGGATCCATATCATAAAACCCATGTCTTTCCAACGAAAGCATACACTGACCCCTCCCTCATATCAGATTGTACCTGCACGAGATCTCGCCATGTCTCTTTTTGCACCCGTCGAGAAACTGCAGAACCCCCTTGCACGAACTTGAAAAGCGGCGAACCTCGTACATCGATATCTTTTATGTTCACTCCTGGGATTTCGACACAACCGTCGAGGAAGTCATGAACGGTCTCCACACTCTGGTTCAGCAGGGCAAGGTGCTTTACTTGGTGAGGTCTCAGAATTTATGCGTTTCGTTCGCCATTCACATCCGCTCCCCAACAGGGTATTTCCGACTCCCCTGCGTGGGTCGTATCCAAGTGCAATCAATATGCTCGTGTTCGTCATCTATCAAGGCGCATGGAACGTCATGTCGCGCGATTTCGAGCGAGACATCATCCCGATGGCACGCACAGAAGGGCTCACTCCAATCACAGACATTTTATCCAACTACATACACATAGGCATGGCATTGGCTCCATGGAACGTCCTCGCATCTGGAAGGCTTCGCACGGATGCCGCAGAAGAGCACAGGCGTCAAACGGGGTGAACAGGGCCGCACCTTTGGCACCCAGGACTGGCAGCGCACGCCGTTGGAAAGAGAGATGAGCCTCGCGCTTGAAAAGGTGGCCAAGGAAGTGGGCACGCCACACATTACCGCGGCAGCTATCGCGTATCTCATGCACAAGGCACCCTATGTCTCCCCTATCGTCGGTGGACGCAAGGTGGAATATCTCGAGGCCAACGTTAATGCGCTTAGGATCACCCTCACTCCAGAGCATATCAAGTTCTTGGAAGGTATTGTGCCCTTTGACGTGGGATCCCCCCATAACTTCATCATGAGTGCGCAGTTTCAGCTGTAGAGTCTTGCTGATCACTCGTTCGGTAGGGTGATGGAACGGATTATATGTTGTTGGTTAAAGCAGCAGCGTACACAGAAAAACAGCCTGGCCTGGTGCCTATCAAACCTTCTGAGTAGGTAGTCTCTAACATCACTGTGGATCCGCCATGATTGTTTAGCCACTGAAAGAATGCCATGCTTTGTATGTGTGTTCTGTTGTGCTTCTATCCAAGCGTGCCAATCAGCGGGAGGGACTGTAGTGACATTGGACAATCCAGCGTGTGACCGCATGTACAGCACCTCGACACCGAGACGGGAGCACGAGCGCAATGAGTATAAGGTCGTTAAAAGACGCGGAAATGGGGCGTGGCAAACGAGGCAAACGGATGAACCTTGTCACGCGCTACTTATCGTTCAATTTACGATTACTTCGAGGGTAAAGGGCTAGATATCAGGGAACGAGGATCATAATTATGTGAGACGAAGCGTAGAGGCATCTACGTGCGAGCAAGAATGGACTAACCAGGCAATCATCTACCAGAGTTGAGGAGCTCGGAATCATGGATCTGTATCCTAATATATTTTGCGCCCACTCCCCCACGTCGTACAAATCGCACTGCCCGCTAAGTTGACTCGTCATGCAGGAGCACGTACTCGCGATTTGATAAGCCAAACTTGAGGACTTTTCAAATGGACTTAGGATGGGAGGGAGGGAGAAAGGAGCGAACAACGCACCATCTCCTGCTCTCAACTCGTAATATCTCGTAGTTGGTATCGCTACGTCATTGACGTGGGTAGCATTTGTAGACTCGAGGTCGATGATGAAGGGCCTTAAAAGGGTGTCAGCGGTACGAAGAAACCAGGATAAAGAAACACAAACTTGATGGCTGGTTTTGGGTTACCCAGTTCATCTCTTTCTTGCACCTGGCGATCTATCATTTAATGCCTGTCAACATAACCAAGATGAAAGCGCGAGATAGCGACCTACGTTGGATTACAGCATGCTGTTTGGAGCAAGAAGGATGCTCTATGAATATATCGGCAACTGTTCGGTCCCTGCCTATTAGGTAGGCGCTTTGCCGATGGATGTGAAGCAGTTCTGTGCCATGGAGAGTTGAAGACTACGGCGGCTACAACCAAACACAACTCACCTGTCTGCTCGCTTCCTTTGAACACGTACAACCTCCATCCTAACGTAGGTTTTCTGGCCTCCGGAGGTTCGTTGTACTTTAGCACGGTACTCGTCCCATCAGCTGCTTTGATAGTGTTGGTCGCAGCCGCGAGCAGTCCCGATGGTTTGAAACTTGGTTTAGCCTTGTCGGTTGGGCTCTTAGAACGGACCGGAGAACGAGAACGACGCCTGGGTGAAGCAGAACGACGTGACGGTCTTTCGCGCTCCCTGCTGCGCTCGTGGTGGCGACGGTCGCGATAATCCCTGTCTCTATTGTGGTCTCTCCTACTTTCGCGGTCGCGGACATCTCTGTCCTCTCCCCTCCTCCCGTCGTCATAGTCGCGTCGGTAGGACCGTCGATCTTCAGGGTATTCTCTTCTCTGTTCTCCATCATGTCTTGGGTGTTCTTTCCTATCGTTGGTATCTCGACGGCGGTCTGTGTGTCTTTCTCGATCCCCGTTATCTTTTCTCCGCTGGTGATCATCATCGTCATATTCGCGTTTCAAGTTGTTGTCCCTGCGATAGTCACGCGAGTGTGTGGGCATGGTCACGGTTGTGTTGAAGACCTGAGAAAGAGTACTGTGGGAAACGATACAAACGAGGATACTACTAGTACAACGAAACGACTTTGATGAGCGACCTTTGAAATACTTCATCCTTTTCCATCTACAACCAAGCCCAGAAAGACACGCAGTGTTCGCCCACCCTTAGGCCTTGCGATCAGATACAGCCGAATTTCCCAGAATCTTCAAACTCCAATTAGGAACGGATCACAGAGGTCTCCGAGAACACCCACAGCTACTCAAGTGGTCATCCCTTGTCCGATGTCTGCCCACGCGTTGTTCCTGCGAGAACAGGCGTCGGATCCGGAAACCCGTCCTGCGGAACGGTTGTAGGCTCGGCCAAGGCTGACGGCGTGCTCGGGAAGAGTTCATAGTTTCCGTGCCAGTCAAGCATCACCGGCACCCGTGCCGCGCCTCGTGTCCGTACCTCCATCTCCTGGTCTCCGTTTGATGCCCCTGACCCACGGGTCCACGGCGAAGCGACATGACGTGTTGCACGCGCAAGGACCATCGTTTCATTCGACGCGTGCACGCCGCCTTCATCAACGACCCCGAAACCGAGTATGGCGTGGAGGAAGGAGAACAGACAGCAGATGAACACGAGCAAGACGAGCCTATCCCAGTGGTCTCGGGGAAGCGCGGCGATGTAGCTTGCACGCGTCCTAGCTCCTCGCCTGTACGCCCATGCGAATGAACGTCTGAGCGAAAGCTTGAGCATCCTAACGTCCAGGCGTGCTCGCAGTGGCATGTTGATGTTACGTGCGAGTCTTCAGATTACGAGCGTGGCTAGACGATGAATGGTAAGGAAAGGTAAACACGTGCTATCTCACCTCAGGGTAGTTTGCGGAGCGGTGTTCGGTAGGCACGAACCAGTATAAATGGCCATCGGGCCAGATACGACAAGGTAATAATGAAACAAGCGAAAACATCATGCAGCACCCATCTCGTTGAAAGCGTTCCTATACCATGCGGGAGGACGGCTTGACCTGATTTGACAATCTAGTTGATAGATTTCACTTGAAGGACTCGTGACTACCAATTCTCATATCTAGATAATCGCCAGCGTCCGAGTCGTTCACCTTGCGTAACGAGCGTTGGCCTGGGATCACGCCGTCCATGGCGCCATTGTATCCCCTATCGTTCCCGGAGATCGGTGCGTTTTAAATTTCGCCGATGCCCGCTGCCAATTGATCACATATGCGGCGTTCTGGGATTGATCGGCCGGAGTCAAACTCTGCTTGGAGGAGCGACATGGAATCAGATTCCTCGAGGCTCGAATACGACGTCAGGCGTGTCGAGAATGAACATTCTGACATAAAGTAGACCCGCAAGTGCCAGTGATTGCCCGGCTGCCTAGTGGCTTCTTTGCCATTACGGTCTGTGCAAGTCGGGCTACTATGGGGTGTGGACCATCGCCTAAACACTCAAGTTGCCGCATTGTCCACTGTACCATTCAGCCAATCCTTGCTATTTATTAGTTCTCCGTCGGGATGATCTACCCCGTCACTAACAAGAATTGACGTTTGGGTCCCGCGCACTCAACCAGATGCCGTTTTCTTCCAAGTTAGTAAGATCGGTCCCATCACCGTTGAACAATTTAACAAAGTATCGGAAACCTCCCCGGGTTCACATCATCGACTTTGGCCGGCTGCGTCGCCAACGGTCATCCTCCAGCGCTCAGCGCCACGTCAGCCATAACCATGATTCATTCCGCAGCAGGGGCAGCGAAGACCTCGAGGTGGTGAGAAAAGATGTCATAGTCCACACGGTGGATTGAAACGTATCAGCAACCACCCAATGTTCTGATAGGTACGAACGTGCGCGTGATCCGTAGTCCCGCAACCTGCGCATCACCTTGCACATGTGAACGTTGCCCCTTAAGTTAGATAGGCTGGGCTTGTGCGCCGCAGCGTTATAGTCCGTCTGTGGGAGAACCTATATGCTTCTCCGCAGGGCACGTAAAGAAACACGAAGCAAGTCTTCCGTGGCTAGCCTATATCAGTACACACAATTCTTCACGTCTCCACTCTTTCCGACGCCTGCGTGTTTCCATATCACGTTCAAATACGGCCTGAGATATAATACCGGTTATGAGCATGTCGTCAAAAGGATGCACAAAACGTACCAATAACGCCACAAGCAGCCCTTCCGCCTGCGTTACCCGTCTTGAGGGATTCGCCGGTTCCCCCTTTACCAAGGTCATCCTGACCCTACACGGAATATAAGTGTGCGAATAGAAGAGCGGAAAGCCGAGAGCGGCCATACCACGTGCACGACCACAGCGCGACTGGAGCGCATCAATCAAACAGCGTGTGTCAGCCTTTCCACGCGCCTTCCCACGGGCGAGCACGAACACATACCCGATGATGCTCCTAGGGCCGTTGAGAGAGATGAGGTCGTCCGTGAACGAAAGGGTGGCTACGCCGTGTTCGTCGCTGGAGATGTTCCCCAGGTCGCCGACATGCCTCGCCGAATCCGTCGGCGCACCGTGCGGTTTCTTGAACGGGTTGAAATGGGAACCCGCAGAAGCACAACCGTCGCTCAGGTCACCTAATTCGCTGAAATGGATATCAGGGTGACCGGTCGTGTGTGTCATCGTACGAACGACACTCACTGGACGTGGAATCCTCGGAGCGAGGAGGGATCGAGGTTCTGGACGGTCCCTGAGACGGTGACAGGGCCGTCTCTGGTCGATTGCTCAAAGGTGACTGTGCCAGTGACGGGCGAGTTCCCTTTGAGGACGACAACCGCCTGCCAGAAGCGTCAGGGTTTTCGTCATCACCTCCCAAACCTAAGGTCTAAGGAACGACCACGGACCTTTTGAATGTGCTCTACTTCAGGTCCCTTGAGAAACAGCTGGTACAGCACGAAAAGGACTGCTGCTGTGACCACGGCGGTGATATATATCGGTTTTCTAGACGTTTTGTCTCTGTAAAAGTCCATGATGGGTCAGATGGAAAGTGGGTCGCTCGCAAGGATGATTCATCTTGTTCCTGTGAGAAATCTAATCAAGGTGTAGCCAGCACAGCCTGAGTCTCGCACGATCATTGTCGCTCGCTTCCTCGGCTACGAGGTCAACTGAAGGGTTGGCAGTTCGGCTGATCGTTCTGGATCTTCGAGGTCTGAGGGAATATATTAATATCCTATCGTTACGGTCTAGACCAGCACGAGGATGAGTACAAGCATAATCAATAGATATCATATGTACAGAGTAATACCGTTGAACTGATTCAACAACGCAAGAGTGCTACCGTACTTAAAGTTATAGTCAAAAGGTTACGCAGAAGAGTCAACGTGCAAGTACCTAATCAATACCCTCCAAAGGATTCACCTCAAAGAACCTATGTTCATATTGCGGCGTATAGAACGCTCGTGGCATGCTCTGGCATGCTCTGGCATGCCCTCAAGTTGCCTGGCAGCGACTATCAACGGGCTCGGAGAGATCGAGAAAGGAATGGAATAAAGCGAGGGGGTGGGGTCTGGTTAGACACCTTGCTTAGAAAAATAGATACGTCGTGATAAACACGCCGAGCGCTATGATGATAACCACCTGCAGTGGTACACCGTCCTGGTGTATAACAGTTTCGCGTTCCACCCCAGTCTCCACTTCCGTTCCCCCATAGTACGTGCTTGCACCATCGTCGGTGCTAGTAGCATATCGTCTTCGGAATTCGGATGGCGCAACGGACTCGGGTACAAGCGATTCTGGTGCTGTGGAGCTGGGGTCTGGCACTGCAGCCAGCAGTGCACGCAAGCGCTGTATCTCGGCTTGAGCATCGCTGAGCTTGAACTCGAGTTCACGGTTAGCTTGAGCCGCCTGAGGGGGTGGCGGGGGAGGAGCCGGGGAAGAAGGTGGTGAGGGTTGGTGAACATTGACATTGACGATACCTACGCCGGGGCCACTCGAGGAACGCTGGAACTCGAAGGAATCTTCTCCCGAGTCGTCACGATACAGGTTGTCTGGTTCTCGTACCCGAGGCGGCGTCACTGGTCGCGGTGCGGCGGGAGGTGAAGATAACGAGGCAGCAGGTTGGACCCTCTCGGCCTAAACACGGCATTAGCGCGCCAGCGGCAAAACCTGGACGACCATGACGTACCTCAGTGACAATACGTCTGGGGGGTGCTGGAAGATCCTCCGCGTGGGTGTCTTCGTCCTCCTCCTCGACCGTTTGACCTTCTGGTGGGAGATATACGACACGCAGCTTTTGTTGATGTACCTTCCACTCTTCTCCTGTGTTAGCGGGAACATTCCACTAGAAATGTTGAGATGGAATTCGGTGACGAAGCAGAAGAGTTCTCACGATATCCTGGAGGTCCTTCGTCTCCTTTTCGGCTGTAATGAGGGTGCTCTGGATTAAAAACTTGTCCTTGCATTTAGCAGCCAGAGGGGGTTCTTCCTTCATGGGTTGAAGCATTACTTGGAAAGTGTCGGTTGAAATATATTAAACGTCATGCAACGTGAGGCATACCTGCCACCTCGACGCTGTCGCCAGGTTCGATTCTACCCGAATTGGGACGAACGCAGTACAGCTAATAAGTCTCAGTGACGTTGATACGTGGGTAGAGAGGGTTTGAATGGACCTTTGGCGCTGTTGTTTTGACTTTGAAGGCGACTGGGGCCGAGTTCTGATTTGAAACCAGGAGCGATTTTTTGACGAGCTGGGTGAACGGTCCTGGGAGGTGTATGAGCGGCAACGAGGAGAGCGATGGGGAGAGTACAGACTGTTGAAGCCGAGGGCATTGTTCGGGACGAGGTGGACAGACATAGCGTTGAGACGGTGGATATCTGGGAAGGGAGTGGTTTTGAGCGGAGATGGATCCGGCACTGGTCTTTATTTCCTCCCGCGACAAGACCAACTCGTGTTTAGAGCGTGCTCAACACACCTCTGCCCGCCCTCCTCATACCGCGTGCCCGGCTGCGGCCTACGTAGTGGCTGACGTGCAAGAAACGTGTTTCATTCCCCTCCCGACTAATCTTACACCGGTGACTACACAGTGCTCATGCCGAAAATGGTTTCAGTTCGGCATGCACTAGCCATAAATCCGCAATCTCTTTGACTCGGTCAATCACTTCCTTGAGAGGAGTCCCTTCCTTGACAGCATCCCAGTGTGCCTAAAAGATGGTATTGAGAATCAGCTCAACCATCCAGCAGAGTACACTGACCTCCACAGTGTCCCAGCCCAGGATGCCGTGGTAGACATAATCGCTCTTTCCAATGATCGGAGCCCAGCTGTCTCCATGAAACTTAGGAGTTCCCACAAGCTTCCTGTGCAGTTCCTGCACCAGGGGTTCTAACTGAGCCATCTTGTTTCCTTCCTTTAGCGTAAACGTGACGAATTCGGTGATCGGTGCGCCTAGTGCGCCCTTCGTGTCTTCAAACTCAACGTAATTAATCGTCGCTTCAGAGCCGAACGCCGGGCGGGAGGCAGCCTCTATTCCTGCGTAATCAGGCTGCTTGGCGAATGCGTCGCAGGTCTCCTTTGCGACCCAGTCTGGGGTGGAAACGAGGTTTCGATCATCGCTGTGGCAGACGACGAGGCAGTGAAAAGATTACCGTTCACCCAGAAAAGGACAGAGCTATCTTCAGTCTGGTATCCGACATAGGACCTTGGGTTTATCGATAAGCGATACGAACTGATAAGGCTCAAGGGTACGGAACTCACCGTTTCAGCCCTTGCGCCTTGCTGATCTGAGTAAGGGGTCCATTAAGGTTGACTGCGCCAGACTTGTAGCCGTCAGACGCTTTGAAGTAGCTGATCTGAGCAACGGATGGCATGGTGAGAGAGCGAGCAGTGGTCCGTACTCAGGCTGCACTTAAATATGGACCAGGATTTTGCCTCGGATGAGCCCGAAAGATATCGTGGCGTTTGGCCGCTTGGACATGTTCAGTCGTGTACAGGACACAGAGGGCGATCCTCACTGCACTATACCTCTGGAAGAACAACATATCAGGGACCAACATTTTTAAACAGGGAGGGGGGTAAACAGGGGTTCTAAGGCGTCGATGACGTCACTTCTTGGATCAACGACGATGAAGCCCACCACTGAGTTCACCTCCAGCGATTACGCCTCGTTCTTCTTTGCAGGCGAGTTCCGCCTCGCACTTACCGCACAAACATGTGGTTCTTACCATCACTGATGCAACAGGGGCGCTATGTTGCACGTAAGCCCATCCTTGAGCCTCACGTGTTGATGAATTTAAGCTTTGGACATGACAGCATCACGCACGGGGCGATGACGCGTGAGTTCAGAGTATTCCCTTTTTCAAGCTCACCCCATACTGCTATCAAACAGCCATCGATGTCGTCAAGACGCGCATCCAAGTGGATCCCGCCTACAAACACTTGAGCATCGTCTCTGGTACTCGACATGTCATCGCAAAGCAAGGCACTCAAGCGCTGCTCACGGGGTTCGGGCCCACCGCCGTGGGTTATTTCGTTCAGGGAGGTGCTAAATTCGCTGGCTATGAATATTGGAAGGCGAAATCCGTGGAATGGGTTGGCAAGGAGAACGCGGTCAGGTATCGTACCGCAATCTACCTGGGCTCAGCCAGTGTCGCGGAGTAAGGTCCCTTTGAAGCTCCGGTAATAGCGTCCTGACCGCGAATATTCGTACCAAAGGTTTTTTGCGGACATTTTGCTTACCCCGCTGGAAGCAACTCGGATCAGGCTGGTCTCACAGCAAAACTATGCAACCGGCCTCGTTTCGGGTTTCTCTCGCCTTGCGCGGGAAGGAGGAATTAGGGAGTTGTACGCGGGCTTTGTACCGATACTCTGCAAGTTCCGTGCGCACCTCAGGATGAGTTGTACGTCATGCTCACCCTTTTCAGACAGATTCCCTACGCTATCGGACAGTTCACCGTAAATGAATTTTGCCACGAGGTCGCTTTCCGCGCCATGTCGGAGGAAACACGGAGGAACCTGTCTGGAGCGGCTC
>QFES01007465.1:0-28004 GCA_003316375.1 Tylopilus plumbeoviolaceoides
CCAAGTCACGGTTATTGGAGCGACGGTGTCGATGGTTGAAATGTGGTGCTATCCTGAATTGTGCCTCCAACCTGTTCATGCACCTGAAAAACCATGCGCGGGAAGAGGAATCGGAGGTAGGGATGCATTGTGTTCACGTGGCTCAGCTAATCTGTTTTTACAGGCGCCATTCTTTTGTCGCTGGTCGAACTGTCAGAAACAATTTGGCATGAGACAAGAACGTGACGTACACCTTGAAAAACATACAATAAGACCTCTGCCGTGTCCTTTTGCAGGTGAAGTTATGTTGCACTCGCTTGGGGCTGAGGTCCGCTGACGCCGGGTGTTACTAGGGTGCGACGAGCAGTTTACCAAGCCAGTCGAAGTGATGCAACACGAAGTGCAGCATCAGCAAGCGGAACGCGCGGAGCGCCTGGTACGCAAACCGACGTACCGGCCAGTTGTACCTGCTATTCCAACTCGATTGGGTCAGCCACCATACAGGCTTCCGTCACACCGTGTGATACCAAGACGTGTCGTAAAGTGCCGCATATCCGCCGAAAGACACGCAACGATGGGACCCTGGGTACGATCACACTGTTTCGGCTGTCGTGTTTGGACCTTACACGATTTAACAGGTGCTCTGGAATATATTTGGCCCGGTTGAGCTCAGCACGAGAAAACAGAATGCATCCATGCGTGGCCGCCCGATGCGTCAAGCGATCCAACACGAGATGAACAGTTTGGATCCCCGCCGAGATGACTACGACTTTTTGCTGGCGCTTTCGACCTATCCTGCCAGTGCCAAGAACCCGGAGCTAGATGAGCTCGACTCTGACGTGGTTACGATGAGCGCAGCGTGCGGTCTGACGCTGTGGGGATCTGAGTCTGAAGAGAGCACGAGTGCGGAGGGAGTGGTTCTAAAAGAGCAGTGGGAGGGAAGTGAAGTGAATAGTCGGCCAGCGTCGGCAGCGCAGGGCGAAGAGGACGCTGTGGAAAGGATGCTGATCCTACCATGATCGGACGTACTAGTAGTGAGACTTTTTTTAGTCGGTGACAGGTGTGACGGATTAACACCCCGAAACTAATATTATACTCGGTTTCGTCGTTGCCACGATACTCGACTCGCGCGCAATGTCAGAGGACGACCACCCGTCGCCGTCCTACATATCCTCCCGCTCTGCGGACGTGATCCTCTCCGACGTACGTCCAACAAAGCTCTCCCCCGTCGCCCTCCAGTCCATCAACGCCTTGCTCGACGAACTCTTGCTCACCGTCCTCACCGCTTCCCGCGCGCTCTCCACCACTCAACTCAGAGCTGCCCTGCACAAAGTATTGCCCACCACCTTGGGCAAGGAGGCGGTACTCGAGGCCGAATTAGAGCTTAGAGCGTACTGGGAGCGCACCGGCGGTATGCCTGGCTCAGGTTCGTCTGCTCCCGCCGTCGAGGACAGTGCATTCAATCTTCCCTGGACCTTCGAGGTGGGCCTTCCTTCTCCCTCCCGTTTCCTCCCGCAGTCTCCGTCTCATCTCACACCACCCCAGCTCCTTCGTCTCAAGTGTGAAGCGTACTCGACTCTGAGTGACACCGACGAAAACTCGGATGCCGAAACTCGCCTGTTTCAGCGTATGAGCGCAGAGGGTATCCCTCCCCCCAAGCAGCCCCTCCTTGCCCCAGCCTCTTTGTATTTAACTGCCATCATAGAGTGAGCATAGCCGATTACATACCGCCTTGGGTCACACCATTTTTACTGACACGGTGTCACGTCAATGTCATCTTGGTTAGGTCGATCTGCGAGTGAGTCGGCACAGTTGGTTCTGCTCACTGTTTGGATGCTGATTTTTTCCATAGACACATCGTCTCGAACGTTGGTCGTGTCGTCGCCCGGGACAGCAGCCGAGCCATCGCGAACGGTCAAGATTTGTTCATTGCGCTCTGTGAGGACAGTTCCATTTACGGACTTTTTAAAAACATGGCAGGTGAGTGCCACTGATATATGATTCGATTTTACATTGACGTTGTCATGTTTACTTTTCAAGTTTATGGTCAAATCGAGTCCCTCTCCAAAACGCCAAGGTCCCGGCGCAGTATGTCAATCGCACCAGAAAATGATGGCGCACCGTCAGCTGTCCGTCGCAATGGCTCTATCCATATGGCCCGTACTCGACTGTCATCCGAGTCCGTCAACAACGCGCCCGCTTCGACTGCACAATCTTCTAGACCCTCGTCACGGGCTGTCAAGATGTTATATAACAAAGTTTCACAAGATTTCGTCAATGGAAGCGATCCTGGACACCGGAAAATAGATTCTTTCGCGAGCGCAAATACCAAACAATCCCTCGCTAGCAAGAGTGACAGATCTCCCATATCGCCTACTTTCAGTGTATGTTTTTCTCACTCCATTCCACTTCTTCCCCACTCCCTAATTTTGTCCTCCCAAGGAGGATACGCTTTCACAAGAATTTGACGACATGATGAGGTCAGGGTCGACGATGAAAGTTTCCCTGACTCCCGACCGGCTTCGCACGATGGAGGTACGTACTATTATATCCATTTCGTTATGATTTCGTGTCGACACCGCCATCGGTTAGGTATTGAACAGAGAAAAGGCAGCACGCGCAAGTGGTCGGCAAAAAGCGCCTTCAACCACTGAAAAGTCTAATGGTGTCGACACATCTCCGTCCCTCTCCTCCCCGGAACAAGCCATGCTCACCGGGACAACTCCAGCTATCCGTCGTGTGGGTTCCATCGTTGGAAACGAAGAAGATCGTCTGGTGCAGAAACCACCGCCGACCTCACGACCTCGACAACTAAGTGCAGCAACCACCTCAGGGTATAATGCCTCCTCCTTCCCTCGTGTCCGTGCATCCTCGACGACGACAGAATCCTCTGCGACAATGCCAAACATTCTATTCAACAAACGTACGTTGTCAAAATCAACCTCTGCCCTTGCTGATCAGTTCGCAGTCTCTGCCTCAACACCCAGGAGAAAGGTTCCTCCACAGGAATTGGACCTCAATGCTTCACGGCCACCTCGCACCCGACCTATAGCGCACAGCCGGGAGTCGCTCAATCTGGAAGATGCCTCGGATGATGATGGTATGGGGGAATTGAAGCCTTTTACATCCACCAGGCAACGTGATCGGCAGCGTGGCTACTCTTCCAACACCAAGGATTTGATTGCTTTCCTGGCAGAGGGCCCCCCAGATACTGGCGGAAATTCTCTTTCTACGCTGTCTTCGACAAAGAAATCTGGCCGGCTGCAGAAGATGATATCCAGAATCACCTTGGCTAGCGAGACTGTCAAACTCCCTCGTAAAATGATTGTTGGCTCTGGGGATCCTTCAAGCAAGTCCATGACGAACCTTTCTCCACTTGCCAATCGGCCCATTCCTCCCCGTTATCCCATCTCTACAAGTCCTTCACAGCGCAGTTTTGCAGACCAAGCTGAGGGACAAACTCGTCAGCGAGCGCAATCCCACGTTCAAAAGCCACTCCCTTCTTGGGATGGGAGGTCAATGGAAAAGGAGGCTTCGGGCCCTTCCGTCCCTCGGCTTTCCGTTGGAGGGGAAGAGATTTCGTCTAGGACTACCACGCCTGTTCCTGTGACATCTCGGAGTACCTTGGAGACTGATGTCTCCCAACACGCTCAGCCTGCCGAGCCCCAGTCTTCGACCTCATTCACACCCTCACCCACTTCCATTACCGCACCTGTTCGTGTTGAGACGGCGGGCACAACCTCAATGCTTACAGCGCAACGCCATCCTTCTCCACCATCCCCGAATGTACCCCAGCGCGTATCTTCCAAGACTGCCTCCCCTTTGCGCCAGAAGGCCGCACCAGCTCCCGCGTCACCTTCACCTTCACCTTCCCCATCGCCATCTCTACTTGAACATGTTCGCGAGATGCGCGCGATGCTCGAACATGCCACGAGTGCTGCCGAGTGCCGTGTGCTTGTGGATATGTTCTTGGCCCGTACTAAACTCGACGTGGATGCGGTTAGTGTGCCAGCCCTCGCTACTCCTCCACGAGAATCTGGTGTTAATGGGTTGGAGAAAACGATCGTCGAACTGCTTCTTGGGGAGGGCTCACCTGATGTTCAGCACAAAATATCATCCGGCTCGGGTGGCACAGAGCCAGTCAAAACCCCGCTCAAAGCTGTGGATGCCTCTTCTCCCACCTTGTCAACCAACAAACTAGCGGAATCCAGCGAACCCCATTGAACCACCCAGATTATTAGATCTCCTCGATTTCGGGCTCTGGAATATCTTGTTGATTGTCTCGCACTATATATATACACGGTTGTCGAACCCACTTCGTCTAATTATTTCGCAGAGCTTGCCGTCGCATTCGTACCTTTTTCTTTATTGCTGTGCATTGGTTTTTTATGCTTTTGTAACGCCATCCGCGATGGTTTTTTCGAGCAAGAAATGTGCAAACATGTGTTTTCGATACTGTAAGCACGACCATCAAGTCCTTATCGAACCTCCAGCGCGACCGCAATACCCATGGCTGCCAATTCGGCACATAGGTAACGAAACACATACGGAACTGCCACCACGTCCATATCGCCCCCTTTGCGGGAGGATCCGAGTACATATGCAGCAGGTATGGCCACTACGACCTCAGGAGCGGGGCCTCTGTCTGCATTTTGATCGGCAGCCAAGGCTCTTCGCGCGTGTTCGGCTTCTTCCTCGGCAGCGGCACGACACACTCTGCAGTATTCGCCACCGGGACCGGCTGCCTTCATAGCACCCGTCGTCGACATCTCTCCCAGACTGAGATCGTCGTAGCCCAGCGAGATAATGCTGCCGCAGGTCCGGCACACCCACGCAGCCGAGTAGTCGGAGCAGTTCATGAGACGATCTTGCAAGAGGAACGAGGTGCCGTGTGCGATTAGTGCATCGCGTTCCATCTCTCCGAAACGAATACCGCCTGCACGTTTGCGACCCTGCGGCGACACCCATTGTTAGCCCATCACGGGATGAAGCAGTAGAAAACGTACCTTAACGGGCTGACGGGTGAGGGCATCGACGGGACCGGTCGTTCGTACTTGAAACTTGTCGAGGACCATGTGACGGAGACGTTGGTAGTATACGACACCGATGTAGATGTCCGTTGCGAACTCCTCGCCGGTGATGCCAGAGTACATCGGCTCGTTGCCATAGTAGCTGTATCCTGCTGCGAGGAGTTGTTCGCCGAAATAGTCTATCGCTCTGTCTTCTTCCGAGAACCTACATCAAGTCAGCTCAGTATAACACGGGGTGGGAAGAAAAATGCATGCGCACTCGAATGGCGTGGCATCCTGAGCTAGGCCATGCATAGCACCAGCTTTTCCAGCCAGACTCTCTACTAGCATTCCAATCGTCATTCGACTCGGGAAAGCGTGTGGGTTGATGATCACATCAGGCTGTAACCCGCTTTCTGTGAAGGGCATGTCGACTGCTGGCCACTTTTGCGAGCAGACACCTTTTTGGCCGTGTCGGGAAGAAAACTTGTCTCCAATGACAGGTGAACGCGTGACACGGAAAGTGATGTGTACTTTTTGGAGTTCGGTGTCGCCTGTGTCAGATCCTAGTAGATGTCAGTACTGTGCGAAGCTATGAAGCAGTAGTCTGAATACCTAGTAGGCGGACTTGGTCTATAATGCCTTGCTCGTCACCCTTGTACCTCACAAACCTGGTGCGCCCAGTGGTGTCATCCACGTATGCAGCAATGGGATCTCCCGCATCCAACTTCGTACCCACATATGGCAAACCGTCCCTGTCCAGAAATTGCATGCACGTATGTTGCCGATCACCTTCTTCCGTCCTTATATCGTGTCCGAGACCGAAATGAAGTGCTGCAGAATTCGACTTGGATGCGCCACGCATGTCCTTGAGGTCGATGATCTGTGACTTGTAGATGGTTCCGTAACCAAAACCGCGCTCGTGAGCGGATTTGTTGAGGATCATGGCGTCTTCCATGTCGTAGCCTGTGTACGAAATTACTGCGACGACGGCATTGGTACCATTGGGGAAGGCGTCCATGGCATAGGTGTTGTGTAGACGGGGTCGGACTACAGGGGTCTGTCCTGTTTGGAGCCGGTAAAGCTTGTTGTCCGTTCGATGTTGGAGAGCGGTACTTGGGGTTCCCATAGTTTGTTTAGCCATCTAAATCCAACGATCAAGATCACCACGCAGCATATTTCAGACGATACGTACTTGACATTGATAGATGTTGCGAGGACTCTATGGAACTTGTTTGTGAATGAGCATATAATTATGGGCATTCAGCTTACCTGGTTAAAATCAGAAAAGGGTGTCAAGTTCGCGAGAATGGAAAGGAAACTTGTCGGTGTGTGCTCAACGTGCGTCGTGACACCAGGCTCGATTTCACCCGGCTTCACTGCAATATTCATGTATACCTGCTCAAAGGATCCAACTTGATCGTCTTTTCCATTGGCCAAGAATTTAACAGGTCGCATCATCCGCGCCCTCGAAGAAAACAGGAGTAAACCAGGGTACTGCCCTCCTTTCGATTCCGGAACGAAAGCGATTTCAACATCGAGCGGAACCTTATGAATGCCCTCTGTTTTCCATATTCTGAGATTCTCTGCGAGTTGTTTTGCAATATTCGGTCGTGCCCACCCGATAACGCGACCATCGAGTTGAACGCAGAGATTTTTGCGACCGTCTACCGACGAAGAGAAAGGTTGGGTCATGCCATGAGCGGCCAGAAGCCCGGGGATGTGAGCAACGGCGAGAGGAGTAGTGATGATGCGACAGGTCCGAGAGAGGTGGTTCAGGAGGCCACATGGCGAACCATCGGGAGTGTGAACGGGACAAAGAAAACCTAGTCGGAATGATTAACTGGACGCGCACACGCATGTTTAAGAGCACATACTCACCCCACGCCTCTGGGAGAAGCTTTCGTACAGTGGTTGTTTTGAGTTCTGCGAAGAAAGCACCACGGTGTATGCTCCTGAAATGGCTGATATAACGCGACCAATTGAGCTTTTCCGCAACAATAGTGAAACCCGAGGCTTGTTGTAGATCAAGGCCTGAGGGAGAGACCAAGTTACCAGTCGCAAGGAAATTAGACATCCTTGAACCAATGTCCCAATTAACCTTTTGAATGACTTTCGTAATGTATCGCTCTGCACCTAGTCGTCAATTTTGGACAACAACAAAGAAGTAGCGACCCACTATCTAGGAAGTCAGGTGGAGGTTCAGCTCTTCGAACATCTGTGGCGATTTGATTGCGAACTTGAGTGAGAACCTCCTCTAAGCGCTCTTTTATGATCATCCCATATAGATATCCTGGTAGGAGGACTTCTTGGTGCTGCGGTGAATCCGGGTTGTCTGCAGAACACGACCCAGATACCAATGCATACAACTTGCGCAGCATGTAGCTGAACATGAGGTCAGCAATCACCGACACCAATATGAGGAGACTCACACCAGCATCCGGAATTTATCACGGGGTTCAGCAAGGTGAACCAAAACCATCTTTTGGATCAACCACACACCGAGTATTCGGCTATTCCAATCCTCTGGCATGTCCAATACGACGCGGAATTTGTCACCCAAGTATTCGAGACACTGATCCCCCGTATATAGACTGTACATCTTGAAGCTACGCAGAAGCAGCTCGACGCGATCAGTCAGGAAGGTGTTCTCATAATCTTGCATCATGACGTATTCAAATATCTCTCGGTCCGAGGCACCGACGAGTGCTTTGAGAATCAACATGATGGGGATGACATATTCCTGCTTTCGCCAGCTGAAGCGGAGCATGGCGCTCCCGTTGGAGAGGTAGTGAAGGGTATTGGTGACGCTAGACTGGTCAGGTCTAGCACAGCGGATTTGGACGGCATACTGGGTGTAAGACGGACCACGGTTGGTAAAGGAGGGGCGGAGGAGAGAGATGACATGATTGCGACGGGGAAGAATGAGATATCGGATAAGCCTCTCGTTTCCATTAATGATGAAATATCCACCAAATTCTTCTGGTTCTTCGTGTCGTCGAACAAGTTCAGAAGATGAAAGACCACGTAAGTTGCATCGAATCGACTAGAGTGTGTCAGACAGAGGATATGGAGGATGAGCAATCTATTCCTCACTCGAACCATGATCGGGACGAGGCCACAATCGCGCATAACACATTGATCGGGATGTGCATCCCCGTTAATGGTCCAGTATACCTTGGCTTGCATGCGACCCCTGTAGGAAGTGAGCCGTTCCCGAGCCTTGCGCAGTGATCAACTCAGAGAACAACAGAATACGAAGGAGTGTTACCTCTGACGGGTAAACTCTCCGTTCAGTACTCCAAGTATCACGATCTGGGACCCGAGGAGGTGCGATTGACACCTCCTCGATCCAAACTGCGACATCGCGAATCATGAACTGCATCTCTGCACGCACGTGGTTCACTCACGGCTGAGACGATTACCCCACCCTGTCTGACCGCTCTCCGTGCCAATTTGACCGGTGCCATCAAACACGACGCGTTCACCTATATCCTTGATGGCGGTGGACAACAAGCCCTTGCCATCACCATCACCCTTGGGTAGCCCGGAGTCGTCGAAGAGGGCGTTGAAAGACTCGATGTGTGGTGTGACGAAGTCGTTGAGGATAGGGTACGTGGATGCATTTTTTGGCGGGTTTTTGAAGGACTCCTCGCGTTCTATCGTGTTAAAAGTTGGCTGCTTGCCCGGCATCGCGGCGGCGTCCTCTTCACATCGTAAAACGCGAATTTTTTGGCGTGCAATAATTGTGGGAACTACCTACCAAATACGCGTATAGTCGGAGTCTCAATAAGTTAAACTCCGCCCCTGACCTCTCCCGCGCGTAACTCTGAGGACGCCAGCGACGACGAGGGGTCCATAACTGTATCTTGCTTCGTTGCGATGTTTGGGCAGAACACGGTGCAGTCTTCCTGGACTAATCCTCCGCAAAATCAGCAGCAGGGCCAAGGTTCCGCTTATGGTCAACCAAGCACTTTCGGAAGCGGAGGCAAGTCATTTACAACCTTGTTCTTTTCGCACCATCAAACCGCCGAGTACAGCTTTTGGTTCAACCAACCCATTTGGCCAGCAACAGCAGCCAGCAGCAAATCCAATGTTCGGTAACGTTGGAACGGGCAACACTGGAACCTCCTCTGCCTTTGGTTCGTTTGCCTTCCTCATATCTTGTGCGATTTCAGCTATTGAACATGGCATCCATCTCTCAGGTGCATTCGGTCAAAATACCGCTGCCTCCACCAGCACTTCTGCTTTCGGTGCTCCCAAACCAGCTACTGGACTTGGTGCGTTCGGTGGGGGCACTGCTGCCTTTGGTGGTGGTGGGAGTGCATTTGGAGGAACTCCCGCTGCTGCTGGAACTTCGGGAACCAACGTTTTTGGATCTACCACCTTGCCTACAGGAGGCGCCTTTGGTGGCGGTAGTTCACTTTTTGGGCAGCCAAAGCCTGCAACGACCTTTGGTGCCACTTCGACAAGTACGCCAACTCAAGTCGGACCTTTTCCCCACCTTATACTTTTGAGCAGCCAGTACAGATACCAACCCGCCGCCGGTAACGACAGGCACGTCTACACCTGCTTATTCGGTATTCAACGAAAAAGATCCTTCAAACCCGAGTACTGTCCTTCAATACCAAACCACCACAGCTACACCGGCCTATAGGGGTACATCTTTGGAAGTAAGTCTTGCTGTGTCGCTTCCGTCTGCTCAAGTGGTTGATGTAGCGAATCAGGAACTACGCTTGCAAGACTATCAACAAAATCGCAAGACAGCTGGTACATTTGGCCAAACGTCATTCGGAGCCCCCGCTACCCAAACAACCGGTATTTTCGGGGCGCCGACCACAACCCAACAACCCACGACCGGTTCGATATTCGGGGGTGGTACTACTGGCGCATTTGGTACCACTACCACTCAGCCGGCTACAAGTGGATTTGGAGCCTTTGGGCAACAGCAGCCTGCCACCGGCACTGGTGCTGGCACGAGCATCTTTGGTGGAGGCTCTGCGTTTGGACAGCCTCAACAGCAACCATCCGCGTTCGGCGCGTTTGGTCAGCAACCTCAACAACAGGCTGCGGGTACTGGTACAAGCATCTTTGGTGGTACAAGTGCATTCGGACAACCAAAGCCTGCTACAGGGTTTGGAAGTACCTTCGGTCAAACAAGTGGGTCATTACACACGTTGGATCGCTTTCCACCTGACTTTATCACAGCAGGCGGAAGTACGTTCGGAGGTACGGGCACCAGCGCTTTCGGCCAACCGGCAGTTCAGCCTGCCGCTGGTACAAACGTCTTCGGGCAGCCTCAGCAACAACAAGCTCCAACCGCTTTTGGTAAGACACTCATCTAAATCAAAGTATTGTTAACTGACGTTGACTCTCAGGTGCAACCACGGCTGCAAAGCCCACGATATTCGGTCAGCCCAGTCAGCCAGCCGGAACAACCACCGGGTTCGGCGCTGGCCTGTTCGGTGCTCAGCAGCAGACTCAGCAAACGCAACCTGCAACAGGTCTCTTCGGAACAACTCCAGCTACAGGCACCAGTCTCTTTGGCCAACCACAACAGCAACAACAACCCCAACAACACACAGGTGGTCGTGAGTGACATTTTTTTTTCACTTGCGCTCTTATTTAATGACACCTCGATAGTGTTCGGTAGCACCACCACACAGCCCTCTGGTGGTTTGTTCGGCGCGACAGGTGGGGGTTTGTTCGGCGGCACCCAGGGGACCCAAACACAACAGCCAGGGCAGACGAGCATTTTCGGTGCGCCAAAGGCTCCGACAACTGGGACGGGTCTCTTTGGAGGTAGCGCCTTTGGGCAGCCGAGCACAACCACAGGGGCTGGCGCTCAGGCCACTTTGTTTGGGCAACCATCCACCCAACAGACAACGGCCCAGCCAGCCACGGGCACAGTTACTAGTACCTTTGGAAATTCGTTCTTCGGCCCAACAAAACCCGTTGCACCTACAATCAGTACCACTCCCTCCACAGGGGGCCTGGGCAGCTCATTATTCGGTGGTCCTACTCTTGGCACATCATCAGCCGCTGCAGGTGGTCCAGGCATACTCACTGCCTCCATAGCGGAGCCTATATCCAGCAACCTACCCATCTTCTCCATGCTTCCACCTGGTCCCCGCGCTGTCCCTATTGATCAACAACAAAAGAAGAAACCAGGGTTCTTCGTTGATGCACCTGCCCGTTTGCCCGTGTCTCGCCTCCCGATCAACTACACCCCAGCTAACTCGAAGCTTCGAGGCTTCGGGGCGCCGGCATCGTCTTCGGTGCTTGGTGTTCCAGGACAGAACTTGTCTCTTAGCAACGGGAATACTGGCCCATTGTATGTGACGAGCGCAGAAACCCCAGAGAGCGTCTTGGGACGGAGTGCGTTGGGTAGTGGGGGGAGACAGAGCGTGAAGAAACTGGTTCTGGATAGGAAAGTTGAAGCCTCGGATTTGTTCAGCAGAGCTGGGTCACCGGGCTTGCGTGGCAGCCCAGCAAAGGTGACTTTTAGCCCTGCGCTCAGTCAAGCTGCGAGGGAGAAAGAGGTGGCCAGAGAGAAGGAAGCAGCCATTCATTCTCCAGAAAAGCCGATACAGCCTACGCCACGCAGTGTACCAGGTCGATTTTCAGCACAGAGTTCGCTCACTCTCGGGCAACCGTCGTCGTCAAGCAAGACTGCGAACGGTACCGAAGCTACTACCCCCTCTCTTCGACACGGCGACTATTGGGTGAAACCTGACTTGGCCAAGCTGAAAACGTACGGTTATGAAGAGCTGTCATCTTTCAAGGACTTGCTTGTGGGCCGCGTTGGAT
The DNA here is from genome assembly GCA_003316375.1 of Tylopilus plumbeoviolaceoides. Classification (NCBI taxonomy): domain Eukaryota; kingdom Fungi; phylum Basidiomycota; class Agaricomycetes; order Boletales; family Boletaceae; genus Tylopilus; species Tylopilus plumbeoviolaceoides. The sequence goes on from QFES01007465.1 coordinate 11,799, forward strand.
ATGGGGAGATTCAATTCCTCGAACCCGTCGACCTCACCGGCCTTCCTAAGCTTGGTGCGCTCTTAGGTGAACTCGTTCGATTCGACGACAAGGAGTGTAGCGTATATCCCGACGGCGACGAGGCCGACAAACCAGCACCTGGGACAGGCCTGAATGTCAAAGCAAGGATCACACTACTGCGCTGCTGGGCCACAGACAAGGCGACCAGGGAGCCTATAAAGGACGAGCAAGCTCCTGCGGCGATCAAACATCTGAAACGACTCAAGTCTATGAAGGAAACTCTTTTCGAGAGTTTTGATATCAGGGACGGGAAATGGACGTTCACAGTGGATCACTTCTGAGCGGATTGTTGGATTTGATTGTCTGTGTTCGTACGTGTAGGAACCCATGTTCCGGCACTCTTGATCGTATTCAGAGTGTCTCTGCATTTCTGTCGCTGCTACCTCACTCGATACATGATTTAACGCGTAGCTAGTATGTATATGTCAGTGTTGTCTAATCAATATGTCGAGTGCTCGGTCTGGAAGCCAGTGTGACATTGCGTCATTCGCATGTGTCGCATGTCTCTGAATTTGCCATGAAGGCGAGTAGTGCAGATTGGCCGGTGAAGCATATCTTCACCCACTTCGTAGGTCAGCCCATCCGACAATGAGCTCAAGGAACACCGTGCGGCAACCCTCCGGGGGGCACTCGAAGGCGGGCTCGTCGCGACTGGAGTAGCCTTACCTGCCTTCTACCTCCTAAACAGGCGATCGAGCACATATCGCTCTCTCCCTTTCCCAACCAAGCTTCTCGGTGGTGCCATCATCGCGGTACCCCTTATCAGCATTCGAGCAGAGAAACGCGGCCTGCAGTTTGAGAACCAGCATTGGTAGGTCGACATCGCTCTGCAGTGATGGTCGGTGCGAGAAACCTTGGCCACAGGACCGAGCTCGGCAAAAGTCACCTAGAAAGACGCGAACACGAGGAACGAGAGAAATGGGCAGCGTTGAGCCAGAAGGACAAGGTAGCGGAGTGGGCAGCGAAGCACCAGCTGAGCGTCATCATGGGAAGCTGGGCGACAACGATGGCCGTCGCCGGAAGCATGATCATGCGTGATCCGTACGTGTTTTCGTCAGGTGTCTGAAACGTTACCTGATGGATTGACACGGCCTTCATGCTGCGTAGCTTGTTGACGATGCCGCAGAAGGTAATCTGAGCGCATGTGTGAGACAAGTGTCTCATTCGTCGGTGCTAGGTCGTGCAAGTTCGCCTCTGGGCCCAAGGACTTACCATCGGTGTCGTAATTGCCGCCGCGACACTCACCCACGCCCAACGCACTCAGGTGATGGAGATGAGAAAAGTGAGACATGTTCACATGGAATGAATCAGTAACATTGACGGATCTCGCAGCACGGAGATCGTTCTTGGCAGCATACGGTTCGTTCGTCCTCGTGTATGAATGATTACACTGGTGTCTAACCCTTTCAGCTCGAGGACGAACGACTAGAAAAAAAACCACAGAAGATTGCAAGTGAGTGAAGTGTCAGGAGTTGCTATGCTTTCAAATCCGTTCCGTTATGTTGGTTTCCACAAGTACCGCATCCGCAAGTACTGTGACAGGTGTTCTCATAGGGTTTACGTCCGAGGTAATCGAGTATGTAACATGCCTGAGGTCTAAGAATATATATATAGCATAGTAAAGAACACAGATACTGTTGGCTAAGGTATGGTGTGGAGGCCGCCAAGTTGATGCCTGTGTTCAGAGATGGTAATGCTCACTCAGGCATAGAAACGCCAGGCAAAGTAGGCGCCCAGCAAAGTGAGAGGGATGAAGTACATCAAGCTAGAAACAGTTCAACGGATGTAAAATTTGCAAGGGCAGAGCAGCTTACTTCGAGCCCTTCTCGACGGCATTATGGACGGCTGGGTTTGATGAGGCTTTCTTCGACTTTGAAGGAGCCTGAGGAATCTCGGCGTTTAGCCCAGGACTCTGTTACTACTGAATACTTACGCTGTCTTGGTCAAGTTCGCCCACTAGGAGATCAGGCAAAAGCCCGCGCGCTTCGTCGGAGTGACCAACATCCTCGAAAGCCTCTGACGCATCCTTGCCTGTAAGGGATAAGTTAACAGACGTGTGTGGCCAAAGAAGGTTGGAATACATACCTCCTTCGCTGATGATTACCTCGTCACCACCGGGATGCTAGTGTGAGTGTTAAGTACCACAGCTTCACGCTTTCCATGCAAGCGGAATACCTCGTCGATGAACTTCGTGACATTATACACTATTTTTGGTCACGGCATCAAATTTCAGAAAAAAATATGTACAGACGACGCGTTCACGTACCTTTGCCGTGGATAGCGACCCAGAGATTTTGCTTGGTGCTGTTGGCCTGAAGTTCGGAGTAGGAGACGACCTTTGACATGGTTGTTAATAGGTGGAGTACTAGTGGGGAGGACGAGGACGGAAAGATGGGAATAAGTGAAACCCTTCGGGGATTTGGCGAATTATATGGGCGTATAAAACGGTGAGAGGCTCGGAAGTTCCCACACGAATCGGAAGGTTTACTTCGCAATTAGTCACATTGCACCACGTCAGCAAAAACAGCCAACACTGGCAGTCAAAAGTACAGTACAAAGTCGCTACAAAAGCTGTCTGCTTGGTTTAGTACTCGAATGCCCACCTCGCGCAGATAAACATTCAAGCGTGGACCACGCAAATTCCATCTACCACTTCACCAGTAAGAAACGAAAGCATCATGAGCTGTGTCCCTAGGCAAAGGCGAGTGGAGGATTCGGGCTTTGAAGACGCATGCATACGACCACAACACGACGACGACCGCAACAGCTTGTGATGATAGTACCGTCAAGGTAAGTAATGGCGATGGTTGAGAATGCCCGCAGGTTCGGTTGGCGAGCATGTAAAAGCTCCGATTGAATATTTAATTTTCCGCCACCCGCCATTGCCGACAAGGTTTTCCTTAAGCAGACCCTTTCTCTTGCCCCCATCGAAGCTACCCTTCCACCCAGGATGGCTTTGCGCGACGAGCAGGCTGACATTCTCGGCGGTCCCATCTTGCAGAGACCCGACTCTGGCGTATTCTCTCAGTATCACGTTGTCTTCAAGTCGGCGACGCTCTTGGGGCTTGCCTTGTTCGTATGGATCGCATGTGCACGAGGTTTCGAACACCTCAGGAAACATCGCGAGCTGAAGTACAGAAAGTACGTCTCTCCTTTTTATTCCAATTTATCTCTCTGACGTTTTTCCAGAGCGATGCGCAGAAAGCACGGAATCCCCGACTCAGACTGTCGCCCTTTTGCTGTAGCGTATGCCGCAGCAAAGCGTGCGCACCTTGAACGCGAGGCCCAGGACCGAAAGAAGATGACCAATGATGTGTCGGACCATAATCCACCGGCTGTTGATCAGAGAACCAATGCACAAAAGGACGCGTGTCTGAGGAAACGGGTTCCCGAAACCAGTGAGTCAATCAAGACGTCTTAGCTGGAACGTGGTTCATCTCATTGTTTTATGACGGATCTTCGCGAATTCTATTTGTACCGCGTGTAGCTGTACAACATCATAATTATCACCACCCAATAAACCACGCCGCTATCAAAAAGCCTCCAGAAGTTCATTCCCTCGATTTACCCGACCGATACAACCCCAATCCACGTCGCCGAGCGGCCCTCCCAGAATCACAACCCGTTGAATCACCACACGTTCGTCGTACAATCAGGAGAGACCTTGTCCTAAATCTCGATGATAACGAAGAGTCAAGAAAGCGTTGTTTTGAGGACGAAAGCGACGTCGAACATGAAACCATAAAAAAGTCTCGCATAGATGGCGATGAACTCATCGAGGAGGACGAACAAGCGGACTGGTACGCTCAGTACTCAGACAAGCCATCCCCACGAATACGGAAGGAATCTCTGGACCAACGGCCCGAGGGCAATTATGTACAGATGAACGACCAAGAGAGGTTCAAACACGTTGATTACCTCCGCAATGAGGACCACGAGCGTGATGAAGCCATGGAAGGGATTGATGAGGATGAAGTGACGGAACTCAAGGCTGTACCGCGTGGCAAGAAACGTGATCGGGCGGAGGCAGGGTCCACCTTTGGAGGCGATGATGATGAAGATATCCGGAATGGAAGGGCATCGCATCACCGCAAACGTCGGACAATTTTGCAGAGGAGGATAGAAGTATCTCCACGGGGACAGAAACGTAACCGCGAAACTGAATCACCTGAGAGTGAAGGCGAGGGTGTTGGCTACGAGACCCCCCGAAGACGTCCCCAGCGCAGTCCCAAAAAGAAGAGAGGCGGGAAAGCTACGTCTGAGGAGATATTGGTTGAGGATCCTCATGTATCCAAGGACCCTCTTTGTGGTGGCCGCAGAGTTGGCGAGGGTTGGGAAGCTGATGGTGTGCAGTACAAGGTCGGCGAGAAGGGCGAGCGGTTGCGTCTAACGTTGGTTAAGAAAGCCAGGAATAAGTACCATATGGTGAGTTCCCCGCTGAAAACCTTCCGGGCATCCCTTCTCATATGTCTGCCAGCCTCAGGATTCTCAACACCCAGACCGATCAGCTGCACTAGATATCTACGTGGAGATGTGGCTGACGGAGGCGCAGTACAAACAAGCGGAGGGCAAACAGGAACTGGTTTGGCAAGAAACATCCAGAGAGTCCAGTGTTTCCAAGACACCTGATGTTCCCGACTCCCCCACGAAGAACGGCAAAAATCTTTTGTGGGACTCGGTTAATTGCAGCCCTGCGCGTCGTCCCCTCCGTCAATCCATACCTCCTGGCACTCTGATACGTGTCAGCCCCTTTGAACAATGGCAGCCACAGCCTGTCTCAGGTCGTCGCGTGGCCTCCTCCAGTACCTTTGTTTCGCCCATTCTTCCTGGTGTTGCTGATAGCCCGACACGTCCTGGTTTTCGTGCCTTCTCGAAGTGGGAGAAGCAGGATCGAGAAGCAGAGGCGATGGCTAGGATACGAGCGAAGATCGAGGAAGAAAAGAAGGCTCTGGCACCCCAGAATTCAGCTGAAATACCCGCAAGTGTAACTGCCCCTGAACTTGGTACTAAGCCATCTGCTGTTCCAATAATTACACTTACTCCTGCGCCAACTGTGGCTGCAGAGAGGAAGTCGGATGATAGTTCCGCGCAAAGCAAGATGAACACTCCTGGTTTCTCGCTGTCTTCCTGCGCTGCTTCCACCGCCATACCCTCCACACTCTTTCCTAATGCTCCGGCTGCCCCTACCACCACCTCTGCAAGCTCTCTATCTCCGTTTTCGCTCGTGAAACCACTGCAAGTGCCACCATCTGCCTCTGCAGCTACTCCGTCATCCACAACGCCAAACATATTTGGCAAGGGGGTTGGAGAAAGCACACCATCCACATCCGCTTTTTCGCCTTCTGCGCCAGGTGTAACGACCCAACCTAAGCCAGTCCCATTCTCTTTCGCGAAGCCAGAAGTCTCTTCATCTGCCTCATCTCCCGCTGTTGGTGCTGCTCCTACAAGCAAACCTCCAGCCCCAACTGTCAGCGCTACCTCCAAGTCCTTCCCTTCTCCATTGACTTTCGCCTCTGGCGCTGCGGCTACTAAGGCAGAGGTTCCTGTTCCTCCTCCCATCTCGGCCCTCGCCACTGCAGCCGAAAGCTCGAGACCAACGGCCTCCCTTTTCTCGTTTTCGGCCGCATCTGCTTCTTCATCCACTGCCGCAACCGCGACATCAACCGCACCTTCGATGCCAAAGTTCTCCTTCGGGCCACCGACCACGGCATCGATAGTCACGTCCGGCCCAAATCAAGTGTCAGGTCCCACATTCCAAGCCAAACCGACGTTCAAATTCGGCCAAACACAACCAAGTGCCTCCGATGGTGCTCCCGCGGTTCCAGCTGCGGGTGAATTGAAGAAATCAGGTATGCCAGCGTCGGCCTTGGGCATTGCTGCGAGTTCAAACGAGCCTACCAAGCCTCCGTCGTTTGGGGCAGCGTTTGGGTTTGGAAACCCATCACATACTTTACAACCAGCTTCTGCCACGAATCTTTTTGGGAAACCAGTTACCGTGGACGGTGATTCCTTGACGTCTACGTCACCCAAACCTACACTGGCATTTGCGCCCGCAAGTGCCACACCGTTCGATAACACAACTCCCGCCACACCTCCAGCGCCTGCCTCTGGCAGCATACCAATCTTCTCACTTAGTGGGACCAACTCTGGATCCGGGTCCGCCGGGGGATCCAAACCCACAACCACGTCTGGAGGCTTCAATCCAGCGTCTCTGTTTGGTGTCAACTCTACGGAAGGCAAACCAGCGTTTACATTTGGTGCTTCCGCTGATGGTTCCCAACCTAAGCCACCCTCAGTCTTCGGTAGCTCGGCTGAGGGCTCCAGACCAGTGTTTACGTTTGGTCACACCGCAGAGACACCAAGGGCCTCTCCGGTGTTGGTCGGCGTTGTCGAAACCCCAAAGGCAACCTTTCCATTTGGTGCTGCTGTAGACACTAAGGCTACGTCGGGCCCTGCTACAGAAAGCTCAAAGCCTACCAACACCACTGATACTTCGAAGCCTACCCCCTTCGGTGGAAACACCGCCTTCGCTCCACTTTCCGCAAATTCGGCCTTCGCTTTTGGGAAGAAGGACGGTACAGCTTCCAATACATCCACTTCTGTGGGTACGCAGGCAAAGCCTACGGTGTCCTTCGCTTTCGCGGCTCCGCCGGGGACGAGTGATTCCATATTTGGTCAGCCCTCCTCCTTTGGAACAAGCGGTGATTCAGTGTTCGGCAAGTCTACCAGTACTACACCCAACGCATTTGGGTTTACTGGTACAGGAGGCTCGAATTCGTCAAGCGCCTTCGGATTTGGCAAGCCTACGACACAGAATCAAAAACAGGAACAGTAAAGTGGGATGCTTTTGTAACCTGGCTGTGATATTCTTGACGCATGATGCTTTTGTAACGAGTTCCTGATCCTATATGCTTGCCACCCACCCTGTATCTGCGAGGTGAAGAGACAGACACTCGACGACTCATCACGTACATTACGCACATCCTGAGCTGCGCTTTTACACTCAGTATTTTATCGTCCATCTCTTCCATTTCTAATTCTCCCAGGAGCAGGATTCAGACGAGGGTCCTACATCATACTATTACTATATACCAGCGATTTTGATCACTACTGTGATCTTGAATCAAGCCGACGGAAGTTCTCGCTGCTGCTTGGGTTTGAATATGCACTTACCGATCATCGTTCCGGACGAAAGAGAACCAAGTGGCAGCGTTGATTCACCGGCAGGTCTGGAGGCCCCCTCGTCTAGGCAAGCCGTTGCGGGGATTCCCACGGAAATGTAATGATTTCAGCAATTAAAACGATTTGTGGACCATCGCGTCCCGAGTTGACCGTCACCTTCATGATCGCGACGACCTTGCGAATGGATTCTACTCATGTGGCCCAAGTCATTTTGGGTTACATTCACGACATCACGTACTGGAAGAAACTACTAGTACTTGTCTCAGGCTCCCGAGCGAATTTCTCGCAACGCTGTCGCCATCTGACAACATCATGATAGACGGTCTCCGAGCTTGTCTAATTCTGCATCGTCTCACCTCGCACAGAATTGTTCCTCGTCTTTCAGCTCCAGGCTGCACTCGCCACACTGCATGGGTTGGATACGATAGTGGTTGCCAACATGGGCAGTGGGAAGACACTGTCAACTCCCCAAGTCACCCAGGTATGAAATCTAACAGTGATGCAACATTTAGGCATATATTTGGGACCAAATGACTAGGTACTCAAGTACTCAAGTGTGAGAAATACGGTATCAAAATGATCGCGATAAATGATAATACTCCCAACTTGAATGACCCATCAAGGCCTCACCTTGGGAGGCAATCCCATTTGTTCTCCTACCTTTCTGGCAGTTCTGATCATACAGTGCATCAAGTCAATCGAGACAGGTCATCATCAGCATCTAATCATCTCACCAGAGCAGCTAGGACTGTATAATGGTCACCTTCCTCGACTCGCCAGCTACTACTACGACAACAAGACCGAGCTTTTGCGAGAAAAACACACCTCGTACATGCTGACGAAGCTCATGATATCCACACTGCCAGGCTCCCGAAGCACGGCGAAGACGCGTTCCGTCCAGTGTATGGCCAATTGGGTAGATTTCGAACAATCCTTCCAGCTGGCATCCACTTCAAGCACTCTCGGCCAAGCTCCTATGTTCATTTGTGGTCAAGATGTGCACATTGAAGCGGACCATTTCTCAGGGGATCTGGTCGACGAGCTGTGATCCATGACGATTCTGAACGCAGCCAGTGGGAAGACCTACTTTGAGATTAGCAACTTGAAAGTGAGGACGATAACCATAGTTAGCTAGGTACTTAGCCAACCCGAGGTGGCTGTGTCTATTTCTAAGTAGAGGTTAACGCTTACGTTTCCGTGGGAGCCCACACCCCGCCAACGAAATTTACCAAACCCCATAGACGGGCTACACCAAGTCGACTTCTCTCATCCTATCGAGACTCAACCACAGCTCTCTGCCGATACTCTCCATGTCTATTTTGTTCGAAACGTCCCTTGGGGACATTGTTATTGATTTGGAGGTTGAATCATGCCCCAAGCTATGTGAAAACTTTCTCAAACTCTGCAAAGTATATTATTACAACCTCAATGCGTTCTTTAATGGTGAGTCTTTTCGAAAGATCTTTTCGGCCCAACGAAAACGCGTAGTTTAGTATCAAAAGACTTCCTTGCACAAACAGGGGATCCGACCGCTACCGGCACGGGTGGAGAGTCGATCTGGTCATACATAGCCTCTCAGAAAGGAGACGAATCAGCATCGCGATACTTCATACCGGAAATCGTGCCAAAGCTCAAGCATGCACACAAAGGGACTGTCTCAATGGCTGTAGCTCCTTCCATCGGCGGCGACAAAGGCGGTTGTGGTAGCCAATTCTACGTCACGCTAGCTGAAAATATCGAGTATCTCGATGGCAAACACGCCATTTTTGGACACGTAGTGGAAGGATTGGAGATCCTGGATAAGATCAATGACGTCTTTACTGACCAAGAGGGACGTCCTTTCAAGGACGTCCGCATTCGTCATGTTGTCGTCCTTGGTATGAGCTTGACAGGCCATGCATCATCCTATCTAATGCCTGAATCCTTATAGACGACCCATTTCCGGACCCGGAGGGACTCACTCAGCCACCCTCATTGCCTACCCGACCTCCGGACAGCTCCACAAGGATTGCTGAAGATGAAGACGCCCTTGCTACTTTGCCCGAGGAGGAAGAAGAACGTGAACGTCGGAAAAAGGCTGCGGCAGCATCTGCGCTGACGCTTGAAATGGTTGGAGATTTGCCTTTTGCAAACGTTCGCCCGCCAGAGAATGTCTTGTTTGTCTGCAAACTGAATCCAGTCACCCGTGACGAGGATCTCGAACTTATTTTCTCGCGGTTCGGGACTATCATGAGCTGTCAAGTAATCCGTGACAAAAGGACGGGAGACTCGTTGCAATATGCATTCATAGAGTTTGATAAACGAGAAGACGCTGAGCAGGTTTGTGTTTCTATTGGATCTCGTCGCACTGCCTCAACGTGCACATTAGGCTTATTTCAAGATGCAAAATGTTTTGGTCGATGACCGCCGTATATGGGTTGACTTGTAAGCCTGCTCTGTGGACCTCTGCCTTTACCTAATTGGGTTTTGCTTAGTTCTCAGTCTGTGGCTCGGCTCAACACGTCATGGTCCAACAACCCCAAATTAGATCCGCGCCGGAAAGAAAAGGGAGGCTTCGCTGGCCGAGATGATCTGGAGGAGAGTCGCAGATACCGAGGGAGTCAGCGAGGAAATGGACGCGATGACTACGAAATGCTGTTTGAGCTCTCGGACGCTGGATCATCTTACCATCGCAAACGAGACCGGGACCGATCTCTAGAACGCCGCCGACGTTCTCGGTCACCTGTGCCCCGACACAAGAGGGACCGGCGACCCTGACCAGATCGTCGGAGCAGAGTCGTGAATTATAGTCCGGAGGCTGTCCTATTTGTAAGCCGATGCCTCCTAATGATCACCCCCAAATTGAGATTTGGACGACTCACCTATGCCAACTATGTAAGTGTCAAGTCATCCGTTGAATGTATTTCCCCACCCGCTTCCACGCCCTCAACCCGGTGCTGCGCATTGTACTCGCGCGGTGCCTATAAATCCAGCACAGCGACTGGCCCACACTTTCCCAGCTTGACATCCAACTTGAACCACACCACCATCATGACGGTCTGTGACCACAACTCGTGCTCAGAGGACGCAGACGTGTTCCTCGAGTCTGCAGACGAGGTCAAGTTCTGCGTCCACCGCTGCATTCTGGCTGCTGCATCTCCATTCTTCGAACATATGTTTGCTCTTCCTCAGCCCCCTTCTCACAGCAAGGAGAACCGTCCAGTGATCCCTGTCTCAGAGCATAGCTCCATCATCAGCGTGTTGCTCCAGTTCATTTACCCAGAGCCAGACCCCGCTATTACTTCGTTGGACGAACTGGTTACTCTCCTTGTTACATCCGTCAAGTACGACTTCCTGGGTCCCATAGCTGCACTGCGCAAAGAACTTCTATCACCTCGCTTCCTCGAGGAAAGCCCCACTCGCATTTATGCCGTTGCCAGTCGGTTCAACTTCGAGTACGAAGCACAGGTTGCTTCGCGGCACACGCTCTCTTGCAACATCCTTGATTGTCCTCTATCCGATGATCTCAGACATATCTCCGCACACGCATATCATCGACTCCTGGTGCTCCACAGGACGCGTGCAGAGGCCGCGCGGGCACTTCTCAAGATTCCACAAGATATTAAATGTATACAGTGCTCAGGGCCATTCTATGGCGCCTTCGTTCCGCCAAAGTGGTGGAAGGAGTTCGAGAAGCTGGCGAAGGAAGAACTTTCCGTACGACCAACGACCGACGTCATTTTCAGCCTGCCGTTCCTAGCACGAGTCGCGCAAGAATCGGGGTGTATCCGGTGTGCTGGGAGTATTCTTGACGCACACGCGTTCCTTGCGGACCTCAAGAAGCAGATTGATGACCTCCCTTCTACGATATGATTTCTACGTTACTTTCCATCCTTTTCTCGGACGTTCATTTTGTATCTATTACACTTCCTCAGTCGCGCTCTTTTTTAATCCGCCCTCATGACTCCAGCATCTTGTATTTTATGATCTTCATAGTAGACGCTACTTTACAGCAAACGTACTAATCACTGCCAGTGGGTGTATCATTGTAGCTACACACTGAGTACTTGCCATCTTGTTTTGTACGCAGTACTAGTCATAGCAATCTGGGGTGCTGATTATCTTATCGACTTATTACACGCTGCGATCCGTTCCAGGGATCTGAGTCTCCAAACATAAACTTTGGCGTGGAAGCCTGAGAGCATCTTTGCTGACTTGTCCAGAAACCATGTCCACACCACAGCTCGCCTCGTTCAAAGCGCCATCTATCGACAATGAGCCGATGGTAAGCAAGGGCGCATCGTCGTCGTCGGTCCAGTTGCTTACAAGACACTAGAGAAGCTACGCTGTAGGCTCTCCAGAGCGGAACGGCCTCGAGGCTGCCTTAAGACAGATGGAACAAGAACTACCTTTCGAAGTTCCATGCATCGTCAATGGCAAAGAGGTCTGGCACATGCACCAAATGACGTACTTAATGCTGAATACATCCGATGATTCAGGTAAGAACTGGAAAGCTCGCGAAACAAGTTATACCATCAGACCATGGCAGGCACCTATGTGCCTACCATGAGGCAGACGAGGCTACCGTCGCGAACGCGATCGACGGAGTCCTCGCCGCGAAGGCTGAATGGGAGGCCATGCCGTGGAATGACAGGGCTGCCATCTTCCTCCGTGCAGCAGAGCTTGTCAGTGGCAAGTATCGCTACAAGCTTATGGCAGCCACCATGCTTGGTCAAGGCAAGAATGTTTGGCAAGCTGAGATCGATGCTGCCGCCGAGGTGCGTCAGCTTCCGCCGGCCATCGCGATGATGTCTGCCTTTCACAGTATCTAATATTGTACCTTAGCTATCCGATTTCTTCCGTTTCGGTGTGAAGTTTGTGGAAGAGCTTTATGCTCAACAACCATCCAAAAACGCACAAGGGTCTTGGAAGTGGGTTGATCTATGACATACCTGTGCTCATCTGACGTCCTGGCAGCCGTGCCGAGTATCGAGCGCTGGAAGGCTTCGTCCTGGCTGTTTCTCCTTTCAACTTTACCGCGATCGGCGGAAACCTGCCTGGAGGTGTGTCTTCATCTACTTTCCATGCTAGTTCTAACTTGAACCTGAACCTGAACCTAACCAGTCCCCGCATTGGTTGGAAATGTGGTGGTTTGGAAGCCCGCGCCTGCAGCCACATATTCCAACTACCTTGTTTACCAAATTCTCTCCGAGGCCGGTGTCCCCCCTGGTGTGATCCAATTTGTGCCTGGGCCACCACCAGAGGTGGTAGCACAGGCCATTGGCCATCCCGAGTTTGCGGCATTGCATTTCACAGGAAGCACCTTTGTATTCAAGAAACTGTGGAAGGACATCGCAGCGAACCTTGATAAATATAGAGGCTTCCCTAGGATTGTCGGCGAAACTGGTGGAAAGAACTTCCATATTGTCCACAGGTCGGCAGAGGTCCGTAACGCGGTGCTGCAGTGTGTCAGGGGGGGTTTCGAATACCAGGGTTGGTTGCGCCCATTGTTTTCTCAAGCCAGAGGAGCTGATTGCGCTACAGGACAAAAGTGCTCTGCGCTTTCTAGGCTGTATGTCTCTGCTTCGATTTGGAACAGTGGATTCAAAGATCAGCTGTTGGCTGAGATCGCAAAGATCAAGGTCGGGCCTGTCCAGGATTTCGCCAACTTCATGGGTCCTGTCATGTAGTGTCTCGTTTTCAGTTCATAGTTTTTGTTTATAACCGAGTCGTTTTAGCGGCCGACCAGCCTACGTCAAGATCCTGACCTACATCGAAAAGGCGAAGGCTGCAGGCGGAGAAATCCTCATCGGAGGAAGGGGTAGGTTTCTACTACAGATGCGTCTCTGGGGTTGAGACCAACTATACGTTCTCTGATCTCCAGGCGATGACTCCAAGGGCTTCTTTGTTCAGCCCACCGTCATTTTGACCAAGGACCCTCGGTCAGTGACTATGACCGAGGAGATCTTCGGTCCAGTGATTACGGTAACTCTCCAGTTTGAGCTCGATAGAACTCGCTGGACACATATCATCACGTAGGTGTACTTGTACGACGACGCGGATTTCGAGAAGACCCTGGAACTGATCAACAATACGTCTGCCTATGCGCTGACCGGTTCCATGTAAGTTAGTTCCGTGCATTCGAGAATCATATGTGTTCACTTTGCCTGTAGCTTCGCCACAGACCGAAAGGCGCTCATCACTGCCACGAACAAGTTGCGCAACGCGGCCGGTAATGTATACTACAACGAGAAATGCACAGGCGCTGTTGTTGGACAGCAACCTTTTGGCGGTGCACGTGCGAGCGGCACCAACGATAAAGCAGGGAGCATCAGCATCTTTTATCGCTTTGTGTCGGCCAGAAGTATAAAGGAGAACTTCGTGGGGCTGGAGGATTTCCACTACCCGTCTAACTTTGCTTGAATGGAGAGAGAAGGGGGTTCAAAGAGTCACATCGAAGAGCTTGTACTTGTTACTTGAAAACATTGCCAAACTTTTTCCAAAACCGCACTTACCAACCCAACGCCTATCATTTTGATCTCCATGACGAGCAGATCGTCCGGATCGAGTCTCGCAGTCGTACTCCAGTTTCTCGTGACGAATCATAGTACCAGCTCATATTCACTTCGGAATCACGCTCGTCGTTCGATTCACCATTGCATTGCCGTCCTTGCACCTACAAACCACACTGCCAGCGACAAGCTCTTCGCGGATGCTGCTCAAGAAGAAGCTGGAGAAAGCAGTGACACCGGCTCTGCAAAGGGCAGGACCAGCAGGCTGGCGCAACTGGAGAGCCAACACCAAAACTGGACCGGCGAAGAATCGATGCAAGATGCGATCTTGCGGATGCTGATCGACAAGTACAAACCTGGGCCCATCCAAACCGCAGACGAAAAGCTCAAGGAGTCGCCCCCGCAGGTCCGGTCGTCCTCTGTCTTTGCACAGGTGACTGCTCCTCCTCTTGCACATCCAAGGCGAGACATTGCCGACGCGCCGCTGCTTCCTAGCATCGAGGGTCATAGACCTTGGCATACGACCTTCAAAGCACCTTCGCATGCAACTGTGTCGATAAAGCTGGGCGACTTTGCACTTCCTACAGTCCGCCCCTCCGCTGAATCTGACGACGGCGGCGAACGAACGAAGCGAACCGAGAGAGAGCTGGCGAAACGCAAACAGCAAGCGCATCGGCTGTCCGATGCACGTGAGTCGATCCTGGATTACCGGCTCGGCCTCAGAGGTAGGGGCACTGGGGATGGGCATGCTTCTCGAGAAAACCCTGTCAGTCTGAAGGGGTGGCAGAGCCTCACAGAAGATCGCATAGAGGTACGAAAGCTGCTTGTGCACGTGAAAATAGACTCATTTTATGTGACCGATGCAGAAGGCCCGGCGTTCTGGCCAGTTTGACAAGGTAGAAGGAAGGGGGCAGCCAATCGTTCGGCTGAGCGAGGAGCGCAATCCGTTCATTACCCGGGGGGAATTTCTCATGTACCGGATAGTGCAGCGCAATGATGCCGCTCCCCCATGGGTCGAAGTTCAGATGGGTTAGTCCACCGTGATCGACCATTGATTACTCGCAAGCTAACGATACGTTATAGAGTTGGAGGCATCAATGAATGCTTTTCGCGAAACCTTGAGACAGTCCTGGACTAGGCGCGCAATTCGGACGTTGACTATGACTCAGCCCGCTCCTTCCTTGGTGCCGATATCGTTGAATACCGTTGCGTCTCTGCGTGATCGGGAATGGGAGGAGCGAGAACGCTCTTATCACGATGCTGCCATTTTGGAATTGAACTCTATCGTCCGCAAATACAATGCCATGGCACCTTATGCGGTCCGTCGAGCATATTATTCGCGCGAGGCTGAGCTCGAGAGGGCCTACCGCGACTGCGTGGAGGCGATAATTCGGGGGCTAAATGAACGCAGCCAGACTGCACTGCGCTCCGAGACGAAATGGTCGCTAGATGATGGTCCACAAGAGGTGGGCACGTCCGTCGGGCTTTGGCATCTCTTTCTGCGATGGGTGCGGGGCTTGAGTAGGCACATCACCAAGGCTAGTTGAGGATTTATTGCAGTGACAGACTCTACGCTTAATGCGCGTCTGTAACAGACTGTCACCTCGTTCTAGTCTGACCTCAATACAACAGCCGAATACTATTACCCGTTTTAAACAGGAACAGGATGCCACGAGGCAGGATGTTGCAGGAACGTAATGAGGACCGCATGCATCCATTGCGAACATCGGTACCAGACCTACGGACAATGGCGACAAGACTAGACCACTGCCTAGCAGCACAATTAATGGGGACTTTTACGTAGACCGGACGGTGCTCGGCAAGGGAGACAACAAAGGGAGGATTTCCACGGCCAGACGTGTGCCTCGTGTCCTGCCTCGCCTTTTGCGGGAATCTAATCTATAAAAACCCGGCTGGTTTGGTTCTGTTTTTTTTTCCCTCATCATTTCATCCCTTTTATTTACTCAGCGCCCTCTTTCCTCCATCCCAAATGGCCACCTACGAAAGAATCGAGGAGTACAAATCCGTCCCCATCTCCGGCGAAATCATCGTTCGTCTTTTTTTTTCTTCTTCCCTTGCTGTGACCCTGACTGTCTCGCACTAGCTCGGTGATGTTGTTTCCGTCAACCACGAACGCTATGGTCGCAAGGAAGGCATTGTTGTCGGCCGCACCATCGACACCTTCGGTCGTCAAACCCTTGAGGTCCAGCTCGATTCTGAGCCAGGTGAAATCTACCAGGCATTGTAATGTTTATCCTCGTGTCTGTTCGGCTCCATGTCTCACCGACGTGCTCCAGGTACCCCACCGTCACCCGCGTGAGGCGCACTGTAACCTACGCCAGGCCCCCTCCTTCCCTCAAGCAACGCACTATCGAGCGCCGAATTTACTGGTAGCCGGTCGCCGTTCTTCCCAACCGCATTACTCGCGCTCTCCGACTATTTTGTATTGTTGTTGTATTCTGTCTTCCCCGCC
>QFES01007473.1:0-11220 GCA_003316375.1 Tylopilus plumbeoviolaceoides
AGATAAGAATGAGAACTATTGGATATAAATCATAATGAAAGTTAGGTGGTACTAGTAAGTTCAGAATTGACAATAATTAATACTCTTACTATGATACTATGAGACACTATGATTGCACTATGAACACTATGGCTACTATGAACTACTATGTGATTACTATGAACACTATGAACACTATGGCAAATTCCTGATTTTGCTGATGTGGGCGGTGCCGCCGAGTCTATCGACGCCACGTGCTGGCACACAACGTCAATCGCTATATATAGAATTCTTTGAATTTGTGTATCTGCTTATGTCATGCCTGAGTTATGCTTGATCAGCTCTGTTCGAGTATGATATACAAATAATCAGAGTGTGTCATGGCTTCATTATGGTTGCAAATACTTGTCAGTTGCAGGTCAATGGATATAATATTTCATCAGGTGTGGGGTTTATGTTGCTGGTCCATCAACCTATATCATGCCTTACACAAGCTTGATCAGCTTTATGTCAAAGTGGTATTCAAATTATCATAATTATATCATATCCTCATTGTAATTACAGATATTTGATCAGGTTTCTAACACTGTGAGAGGGAGATGATCATAGCTGATTACTAATAAAATGCCTACCTGTGCATATAATTCATTTTCTAGTTATTAGTACTATGATAGAACACTGAAATTACTATCTATACCTTTATCTACTAATGTCAAACAGATAATGATATTATCATATTTAACTAGGAATATCAGCTCTTCAAAATTTTCCTGATGTCCGTTATAAACACGTGGCCTCGGTGTCTATTAATATGACACTGATAAAATAGTCTATCTATTAATAATATTGTTAATTAAATCGTTCAGATTCGATGCGGTGTGTTTATATAATGAAAATGGATGTACGTCATCATTCATTCATAGTTGCTCGTATAGTAACCATATCTCGGTATAAAATACATACAATATCGCGCATATGGCTTATACCACCATTTGCGCGATACGCATGTCTAAATATGTGGTTAATAGTTATAACATTAAATATTCAAATTACATTTATTAAGAAACAATACTACATCAGGAAATTGGTGATGAGAAGATAATGCTAGATAATGCTAGATAATCTCCAGATAGACATGATATTCCTCTGAATATTCATTATATGTCTTCCTTTAGTGTCTCCATAACATTTTTGGCTTTATACAATAATAAATAATAGTGTATAGTTATTGATTTATTTGTGTGATGGATTGCCAATGAATATCATCTCTTCACTGATTTCCTGATGTATGTATTTCTATTTTCTTCCAAATATTTACAATACAATATGTACATTATTAGATTGTGTAAGACGCGCAGATCGTACAATAGACGAAGTGCGCGAAACACTATCTCAAATGTAAGTCATACCTCTATCTAACGCGATCTTAATTGTAAAAATGTACTAGAATGGGGGCGAACTGTGCGAGATCCTTGGCGAGAAGGGGGAGAGGGAGCTCGCTTGTCGAGATGGCGCCTGCGCGTCACTATAGCCCTTGCAGTGGGGGCGAGTGGCTGACGGCGGCTGGGGCGCGGGCTGCCAGTTCGGACGTGACGCGTGACAGCTGTGGCTGCGTTTTTTGACACCTACCATGATCATGAGCACCGAACCTAGTGCTTCTGTTGACCTTGAACTCGTTGAAGATGACTTTACAGAGGAAGATCACCGAAAAATGGATCAGAATCTAGTCTCCACTTATAGCCTCGACACGGAGCCGCTGGGCGACAGCGACGCTCCTCACTTGTTACTTGCTATTAGGGATCAACTTGGGGATCGCGCCAGCGGAGCCTACCGACAGCTCAAGGACTTCAAGGAACTGATACAAGAGAATTCAGTCCTCCTGGATATGTCGAAGAAAGGTGCACAACAAGGTTTCAAGTCGCTCAGGTGTTTGAGTAAGCATTCCGAGTCATCCTCACCCACTCCGTCCCCAATTTGAGTGACTCCTGTCGCTACAGAAATTCTTAGGAACGGTGAGAAAGGACCATTTATTTTATGTTGATAGTAGTGAAGATAAAGTCAGTGATCCCGCTTAATGAGAGAACTGGTGTCGAACCTCTAATCAAAATCACTGCCGGTGAGCTGCAACGGTTCTCGATTGCTCACCATACCTCTGATATAATTCTTTCCAGAGGGTAAGTCAATTTATTACTTAGCACCCTCCGGCGGTGTTGACGTAGCTTCTGACGCCAAGCTGCACAACGCGCTTGGAACTCGGAATATCAAGGAGCCTACGCCCGGGTTTTCCGAGACAATATAAATGCCCTGCCACGTACTGCCACCCACGCCAATTGCATCCCAATTATACAGAGCTCTGGTTATGGAAAATCCCGAATGGTGGATGAGTTGGCCAAGCTTGTCTTCACGATCCCGCTCAATATTCGACGACCGGGAGAGCACTTGAACGGTGAGTACCGCACTTTATCATGCGTGATGGAGCTGATCGCTATCATAATTTTCAGAGAAAGCTTATCCGCCATCAGATGCTGATGTTTGGCAGTATCTCTGTACAACGACCACTGGGGGCGTGAATGATGCAGAGAAGCTTGTTGCTTGGTTCCTCAGTAACCTCTTCGTGCATGTCGCCACTGAGGTCCAAAATGCTTTCCCCGTGAAACGGTGGATACCTCAGGATACATTCGCGCGACAGTGGCGGGAGCATCTATTAAAACAATTGCCTTCGGATGCCTTCAGTACTAATCGATCACAGCTTTACAAGAAAGTCGTGGTTACATCGAGAGAGGGAGGTCTACTGGACATTCGTCTTCTCTGCTCTCAGCATGAACATTTTCATCTTCCTAGCCCTCCAAGAATCATCTCAATCGCGAAGAACTCTTCACGAAACTGAGGGCAAATCTTAGACATTTACTGCAAGTGTTGGCCGAATACCCATCTCCAGACGAAAGCGATCAGGATGGCGTCCAAATCGTATTGTACTTTGACGAAGCACACGAATTGGCTCGGGACATTGGAGGTGACAAGAAGCTTTACGACGTCGTCTGGTCGATTTTGGCAGAGTTCCAACAGCCATGCGTTTTCACTATTTTCCTCTCCACTCAGTCCAGCATACCTCTTTTGGCTCCGTCTTCCCAGCAAGCACGATCGACTCGACAGCAAGATATAGAGGCGCTTTGGGGTCCTGTCACGGAAACACCCTTTGACTGCCATCCGGCGTTTCCCCTTCAACCTGGACAATTCGGGTCAGCGGAGGTCTCGCAACTTACGTTCATGATACGACTTGGGCGGCCTTTGTATGCAATTCTTATTTGGCCATCTCTTTGCTGACTCCGCGGTGTAGATTCTGGACCATGTTTGAACGCCAGGAAGAGGTAGACAAGCCACACCTCCTCAATGATATGATGAAGCTAGCGCGCAAGAAACTTCTTTGCGTAGATGACATCTCCTCTCCAGCAAGTTCATATAGTTTAACCGCGAGAATTGCAATTCTCGACGTCCTAATCACTATCGACTACGAGCCGAGGCGGGAGTCAGCGCATACATTCGAGATGAAGTTAGTTGCGAGCCACATGAGGACCGCCTTCTCTATTCCGTACCATCGCACGTATCTGCGCTCTGGGTATCCATCCGAACCATTTATTGCAGAGGCCGCATCCCGTCAGATGCACCACTTCACGAAAACTAGCCCATCGTTTCGCATGGTCGACGACCTGAAGAGTAAACTCGCGGAAGGCTTGATCGACCTCGGTCAGAAAGGAGACGTGGTCGCGCGCCTCCTCCTCAGGAAGGCATATATGGACGCCATCGTTGCCGAGCAGAAAACGGCGGATCCAAATTTTAGCCGCGGCTGCAACTTCGTCGGGTTCCTAGGAGCCCTTCTTGCGCAGCCTTACGATACCGAGGTCCAGCAGCTTGAGCCGGACAACATCGCCGAGAACGATCCCCGACCCAAACAACCTCTTGCAACTGTATTCGAGCATGCGGTCGTTCGGTTCACGCACTTCGCCAAAGCGGCTGATGAGGCTGCCATGACAACGAGAGGCATGGTTATGGGCTTTTTGAGGGGTGCGGCTATCATTGGCTGGAACTCCCAAAAGTGCGTCGATATTGCCATTCCTATCCTAATGAACAGGAACGACAAGATCGAAGAGACGTCCATGTCCGCATTGCTGATACAAGTGAAGCGGCGGCACCAGCGGGGCACCCCCAATGCCTACATCATTGACGCGACGAAGCTCGATTTCTTTACCGAAGGTGCCACGAAAGACTCGACACCATATGTCACACTCATCGCTGAACTGGGCGCCAAACCCCGCGCTTCGGAGGGCAATGTGAGGTTTGACGAACCTCCCGAGTACGCCTCACCCCGCACACAGAAACCTCGGCCAAGATATACTATCTGGGCCTACGAATGCACCCACCAGACCTGGAAAGTCATCGTGGACCAAGAAGACGACTCTTACCGCGAGATTTTGGCTTTAGATGATCTTTTCGGAGATCATGCGAGGCAGGATGCACCGTCTTTGGACATCGTTCACCGCATGCTGCCATCCTGGGAAGCGAAACCAGCTTGGTTCTCAGACGAATCTGGCAAGAAGGTAGGGCCTATTTCGGTGGAGGAGCAGGAGGAGAGGGGAGGGGAGGAAGGCATGTTATTGTCAGGTCTGTCGCCTCTGACACCGCTGAGCGACGAGAAGATGGAGACCGATGGCTGAGTTGTACTATATATAATTCCGTGGCGCCAGAATCGTATCGGTATGGGGTGTCGACAGCTTGCGATCTGAGATATCTGCATGCTCGAACAGCAATTGCTTGCAGTTATTTCCTTCCAGCACAATTTGGTATCGACCACCGAATTTCTGGCTGTACCCAATGAAGATTCAATATTCGGCTATGCGGACGACTAACGCACTCACCAATCAAGGGAACCGTCGGTGAGCCAACCAGGCCGATCGACTGAATTTCGACAGTCCGCCCTGCTCGGAGTGCCACACAGTTGGCATCGGTTGCACGAGCGTTGTTTTTGCTGGAAGACGACACGCGTGATTAACTTGATTCCCGCGTCGATGCTCGGCCATCAAGAAGCCTCGTTGGTTACTTGAACGACTTTTACGCCCTTGTCAATGGATAAATCATACAGTCTGTCCTCGAGGTAAAGCTTGAGACTGCGTCCACGCTACATCTGATCATGAGACTCAAAGTCAAGTGAAGTCGAAGTCCCAGCTCGCGTCTTTGCCAGTGCCGGTGCCAGTGGCCGGTCCCAAATTAGTGAACCACTGCAACTTCAACCCGAATTTCAATCTCCTCCATCGGAGTCACCGTGATGGTCATGACACTCGCGAGCAGCTGGATGGTGTCCCGAGGACGTGATATCTGGCGATGTTACGCCCGATATGATCTTTCCCCTCGTGAGTGATGTTTACTATATCGACACATCTGACGGTACAACCCAGTTCAAATATGCCAACGACCCAAAATGGAAGCAGGCTTGCCAACAACGTTGGACACCTGGATACCGCCCTTCGTCTTCGCAGACAAATCGCGGAGATTCTGCAGTACGATTTTCCTGGGCGGATTACATCACGGAAGTCAAGGTGGTCAAGAGCGCTACTAGTGCCAAGAAGGTTTGTCATTGTCATGTCTTAGTCGTACATCTTTCATTTGTGTCTAGTTTTTGGACGATCTCAAGAGCCATCTTGATCCCCTTGGCATCAAAGAACGTGACATCCTCCTCGCAAAAGGGAGCACGAGAGACACGACTTGCCATTCGACAACTTTTACCTTTGGTGGGACTACAAGCACGGCAATCGAACCTGTTCTATCTTATCTTGTCTAATCGTACATCTACTAGGTATTACGACCGCCTCTTCGTGGAGCGCAACTTGGATCTCGATGATTTCCTCGTCAAGGAATACTTCCCAGTGTCCGTCGTCGTGTCTGCTATCCTCAGTATATACCAGGACCTTTCTCAGAGCCGAATTTGTAGACATCACGGGTTATGCGCTGGATGTCTTAGTCCCGCCAGCTGTTACTTTCCAACTTTGAGCTGATGGCGCACAACAATAGTGTGGACGTCGATACAGTATACCAAGCCCTGGAACGAACGAGTCAGGGCTTGTTAAAGGGGGAAAGCACAAGCCTGGACAGGGTAAATCTGCACACATCGTCGGTGGGTACGATGGCGGGTACTATAGGTGAGTCTTGCTCGCTGTTCTGCTTTCTCCTCCGTTTAACTAGCGCCACAAAAAGATATACCTACTCGCTCGGGTTCGCTCAGGACATGTACGCGACGGTGTTCAAGCGCCGTTGGGTCCCAAACTCGGAAAGCTGTATTGCGACAAGATCCTGTTCGTCCGAACCCGAGGGCATTTATAAATGAAATCGAGGGTATTGCGGCGAGGGGGGCGAATCTGTGAGGGGGACATCTGGACATGGTAGGTACCTGGGGTGGGAGATAGCAACTGATAACATCGACGTGGACGTTCTCGGGACTTCGATGGGCGCCTGCCACGGCAGCGAAGGTGTCGACCACGATGATCGATGATCACGAATACATCCTAGCTTCATTCACTCCTATGACATCCTTGGAAAGGCGCAACTCATTCGATTCCAAAGTCGGCGTGCCCTCACTGCTTTCAAATGGGGATGATTCTTCTGTTGATAGGTGCTTTGAGACGCCGATTGCGGTTTCAGTCATCGACATTGATCAATTTATAGCGTGTTCGATGATATCACCGTCCTGTTGGGGACAGGTCTTCAGAGCATTAATCGTGGAAACGGTTTTATCGTTGCAACAGGAAATTCCGCATGCTTTCCGATGACAAGTAGTGCATCTTGTGATTGATTGCAATTTCTTTTCCATTGTTTCTCTATCCTCTGAAATCTCCTGCCACTGTTGCTTGTGAACAAAGCTAACAGTTTGTGTTTTGGACGTGGAGGGGAAGTTCCTTTATGAAATGGACGTGGATGATGGTCGTGTGTTTGTGGCTGTATTTTGCGTTTGAGCCCGTCTCGTCTTCTAACGTGCCACCCGTACGCAGACAGTGGCCCCAAGGGTCCCTATGTGATTTCCGATTTTGCACTTTTCGTCTACGGCTCAATGTTTGGACACACTGCTGATGCTCACAATCATACGGATGAGAGAATTAGCCTCGCTTCATGGACTGTGTGTGGACTGCACTTAATCGTGCCTCAAGATGATAAAACTACCAATGATTCTGCCTGAACAATGCATAGTTACTTCTTGTAAGACTTGCACTTAGTTTTATGCTCTGACCAAGCCAACTTTTGGCAGCTCGTATCACAGTACCTAAACCAGCCCAATTGATCAGCAACACTAGCCCTCATCCCGCAAGTGAAAAAGCCCTACCTTGCTTTCTCGCATCCCCCACACTTCCGTAACACAGCACTTGGATTCCCACACCATGAACACCGATGCAGCTCCAACACATTCTTCTTTGACTGCCTGGGGTATGGTTCTAGTGAATCAGATTCACCATTACCGTCCTCATCTTGCATGCCCCGCAACCATGCAGCAAGCCTATCTTCAGCCTTGTCACGTGTAAGGATGTATTGATCGATGCCATGACTGTCAAGCTGCGCAATCACTACACCCCATCTGTTGGTCGCAGCAGCGTAACGTGAAGAGATATGCTCATAGGCAAAGCGTAGCTGTGATTTCGGTGCAACAACACCAAACTCGGCAAAGAACTCGTCAGCAATCTTGAGCATCTCAGCGTACTTCTGCGTAGAAAGGGAATATCAGATCTCGAAACAAAGAGGAACGTAGTGAATACCTGCAGCTCATGCAGATTGGTTGACAGTTTGGGTCCCTTTTCCACGAGGGTCAGTAAAATGTACCAGTACAGAATGCTCTTTCGGTGACGCATGTCTGGTGGGGCCTGAGCAAGGTAAATCCGTGCATCATCCAGTGCACTGCTTAGAAATGCCTGTCCCTCCTCCCACTTCTGATCACCCACAGCCGACTCCTGCATGCGACATAGAGCTAGGTTCCCTGCAATCTCGGTAGCACGGGCGCGGAGTGCATGGTTCACGAAGGGCGTCGCATTCTTGCACTTGAGGCCCTTCTTCGCACAGCGTAATCCCACTTCTTCATCTTCACTGAGCGTCATGATGTAATATGGGTAGGATAACTTGGGGTTACGTTCGATACCCTTCTGAGCAAGCACGATCGCGTCAGGAATGCGAGAGCGAATGACGAAATACTTCATGTCAAGCATATCTGCGAGATCCTCTTCTCCAGCTCTCCCTTGTTCGCGGATGGCTTTGGCGCATAGGGGCAACGCATCGACCCACAGCTTGAATGGTAGACCCACATCAATGATCTCAGCTCTTCCCGTACGTTCATTGATGGCCTGGAAACCCCCTTCGCTGATAGCGAACTCATTGCGAGGGATGAGCTCGACAAGCGCGAGCCCAAGCTTATACAAGTCACGGTCCTGCAGGCACTTCATCATCGCATTCTGGTACTCTGCGAAAGACCGGAGAGTAAGCGTGGACTCGCAGCGCGCAGGACCATACTCGACGAGGAGCTTGCTGAGATGCTCTGGCAGGCCTCGTTGCATGGCAGCAACAAGTGCATGGGGATCACCGACTATCTTCTCTGGCTTCGGAGAATGCAAGCGAATTACAGCACCAAGCGCAAAGACGCGGGAGTGCATATCGCCGCTACGAACGCATGCGATGAGGAAATCGATCATGTCGGGAACGAGTAAACATTCTTGGGAGCAATGTTGCGTGAGTTGCGCAAACAACTCGAGCACGTGGTGTAAAAGAGGCAAGCTGACGCCCGGTTTGCCGACAAAGCTGAGGACGAGGGGGATGAGCTTGCGGGGCTGGAGCGCTTTGACATGTCTCGACGATAGTTTCTCAGGATCGTCGAAAGAGCAGGTGACGGCATGCGCGATTGTCGAGATCGCCAGTTCTGCAGCGTACAGGTCGTCTGGGAAGTCCTGGAGCACCTTGATCAGCATGGGAGCATGTAGTGATATTTCCTTCCGGATATCAGAGCCGCCGTGTTGGGTGATGGTAGTCAGAGCCCTTAGTGCGAGATGGCGAGAATTAGACTGATCGATGAGTGTGATGAGCTTCGCAAGGAGCCCTTCTGCACATCGTCAGCTTTCACTTGGAAACAAGAGACGAGGTATTACCTTGATGAAAGAGCATGTTTCTCAGGATAGAATCCCCACACATCTTGACATAGATTGCGATGATTCCTCCTCGAACGAGCTCGTGCCTCTCATAGGCGACGTATGTGTCGTTCATTTGCTTGTATATATTAGGGAAATTATGGTACACCTTCTTGAGCCCGCTCCTCGTCGTGAGATCTGGTGGACAGTCAATACTTATTGTTGCATGAAAAAAGTAGGTGAGACATGCCGGGCAGCCCAAAGTGATCGCAGAGCACCTTGGCGACCTTATCCCAATCATATTTTGAAAACCCGTCCAAGATGTTGAGGATATTCGTTGGAATGGTGGAAGATGATGGCTCAGAGGTTGGGCGTACGACCGCACTGTTCGGAGACACCACCTTCTGTTTATTCCTTTTTCCAGAGTTTTGTTTCGCTCGTGGACCAGGCATTATGTTGTAGATGATCGTGTCGTTTTTGCACAAGGCGAGTAGGTTCCAGAAACGGCAACACATTGTGGAGGAGTCGGCCTTCCGAGAAAGGTCTGTAACTTACACCTCCGACCTTGAGACAACTTCATGTCCAAGTTGAGTATGATTCTAATCGTGAACCTCGGAGTCAAGCGAAGTCCGAGAAGTCTTTGGCCTGTGACAGTGTGACATTGGTCCCAAATTAGTGAACTACTGCTTCCAAATCAGCTCCGTCGGAGTAGCCATGGTCACATTCAACGTCTGAGTATCCGTCACTATAGCAAGGCCACTCATGAGTCGCCCTGCCGTAGCTGCCAATGCCAGGAACAAGTTTGAAGAATCGTAACAGCTCTCATGGCCAGTAGGGCGGCTCTGATAGACCCGCGAGGTTTCTCTTGTGGATCCCAGAGTGAGTTCGGGAGGAACCATTGTGAGAGAAAGGAGAGTATTGACTCATGCAAATGGTTCGCGAGGCTTCTTCAGGAATCCTTGCAGCAGCTTGCAGTGAACCACGTCATCCCACGTTTCACGGAGCATCCGAATGGAGTCGATGTCATCGCTTCTTTGTCAAGGGTTTTCGAATTATGTTACTTTCCCTGCATCATACTGAGTAAGACAAAGCTGCGAGTGAGGTACATTACTTATCCATTCACTGGTACGCACCATATTGCGACACACTCATTCCATTTATTTATTATCTTGCTGACTCAATACACTAGTGGGCAGCGGACAGGATGCTCTTGGTCCGTCTCATCTCATTCTGGGAATCGTGAACCCTGTTACCGCTACCATCATATGGGCGGTGCAGACCACCACCGCTTTACCGTGGTCCGTCACGGTGTACGACCCTTGCTCTCAAATGTTGAACGAAAGCCTACTAGTGTCCTTTCGATCATTTGGCTAAGAGTCCGTGAACTCGACAGCTTTCGCCAACGCTGAGGTGCTGCCAAGTTGTCGAATGCACGACGGTAGCCCCCCTCACGTTTTTTAGTGCATGAAATTTTATGGCAGACTATTAACCGATGGGGAAATCCTTCCGATGGCAGGAGTAACTGTCGCAGCCAATGAGTGAGATGATTTGGCCATGGCGAGGTACTCCTTTTGCTGCTTGATGAGGGAAACAGCGCAAAACGCTGCCAAAATAACGATAGATGTTTTCATAGACCACTGTACTGCACCCACAAGCTGCAGTGCAACCGTCAGCTCCACTCTAAATGGCCTTCGTTCCAATTGCAATACAAAGCCAGATCTACTTGAATTTGACTAGAATGATGCTCATATCGACTCTTCCCCAATCACGGCCTCCGCTGTTTGGTCCCTCACACCTTTCAAAAATTGTACCAAATGAGTACCTCCGGTTCCCTTCAACGGCGGCCTATGCCCCTCTACCCCTGCTTCTTCCGCTTCCTTGGCCTCCCTTCTCTCCCGGCTCGCTGGTCCGATGATATATAAAGTCACGATGCGAATGTGTGCATCTCTGAAGTGTTTGACGGAATTTACGGATTTGTTGTACGCCGCGACGAGCTTTGAATTTCCATGGGTCACTAGGCTCCGCACAGGTCGCGGATCTGCTGTCAGGTGACGCAGGAAGTTACGGTGATGCCTCGGCATGTAAATCTGCATGC
>QFES01007477.1:0-11445 GCA_003316375.1 Tylopilus plumbeoviolaceoides
TAGCTAGGACAATCTGTGATATTCTGGGTGAGTCTGTCACAGTCTGTCACAGTCTGTCAACTCTGGGATCTATTATAAATGCTAAAATGGAACTCTAAATAGAAAATTAGTTGATTATGTAATGATTTGTAATGATAATATAAGCATTATATAATCATATTTGATCATGTGACATTTCAATTATGCTTTGTCATCATTCTCACAGTCTGTCACAGTCTGTTACAGTCTGTCACAACTTGGGTAGGTCTGTTACACTTTGGGAAGTCTGGAGGTCTGCTGGAGACTCTGGAGACAAGGCTAAGGGGAAGTGCTGATTTGCTGATAAGTTCGCCATCTGATTAAACCTGTTCGACAAAGTTGGCAGCAACCCTATCATTTAATACAACCACTTACCATGTTGGCCATCATGATGAACCAGGGCCATTGGGCCAGCAACATTGTATACACGACGTTCAAGTTGAATGCGACGTGAACCAAAGGCGGCTATGGGAGGGCCAATCACACACGCATAGGATGCCTCTAACCTACTTCGTGGAACCCGGTGGCCCAGTTGTAAGAGATATCCATCAATCATCCGTCATCCAAAGGATGGAAATTGATGGTAAATAGCAAGGATGAGAGCATCTAGTTGGTCATCTGGCATGGCTGATAGATCTGCAGAAATCCCCGGTTGATAGATATGGATGACAGATCCTGTTTCATCTGTTTCATGGGTAAACACCGGGGGTCCGAGTCCTGGCTGTGACAGACCGAATTCGAGCAAGCGGCGTCGGATCGTGTGGGGATGACATCCATACAGTCTTGCAAGTTGAGTATGGGTGATTCGACGACCAGAAATGAGAGTGACAAGACTGTGGGGGTCAATGCTGACACGTGGGGGTCCGGATCTATTGTGATTGCGAACTGCAAGCTCAGTGGAGGTGAGTGCTGGGTGGTCTGGTGGATCGGATGAGGTCATCACTGCGTCGTCAAGTGCTTCAATCATGGATGTAACACTCACAATGATGAGCTCTCGCTCATTGTGTTGAAGAGTACCGAGATGCTTAAAGGTTGATGGTACCATGTCTTAGAGTCAGGTACTACTGGCAGGTACTACTGCATACCTGATGAACGCGTGCAAGAAATTGTAGGCATGCTTGTTTCTGTTCGTTTAAACGGGCTGTATCACCGAGTTGTGTTCGGAGAGCTCTGGTTACCTGATCACCGAGGTTCTGAAAGGCAATATGGATGTTGTGAACGAATGGCAAGCCAAGCGACTGTTCCATTGTGATGGTTGACTCCGATGTGAGGAGTGCCCAGGGTGGCGCAAGGCAGGCCATCATTAATTCATTCCGAACTCTGATAACACTTCAACTAACTCATCTCACATATCACTCCCCCTCAAATTTTAAATAGGGATTGGCACGGGTATCCTGGCAGGCCTGACCTGTACTCGTGCCTGCACCACCCGGCCTACGACCATGATGGCACTGGTAGGTCAATCCGCGTGTCAGTGGCTGACACCTTGTAGGTCGCATTTTCCGTCGTCCTCGACGACACGGCGCCGCCACCAGTGGGTTCGGATGGTGGTGAGGTCGTCGGGCATGGTGTGGAGGCGGTGTGGGTGGCTCAGGTACGTCCATCGTCGCGTTACGACGCTGCTCACGCTGACTCGTCTTGTGTCCAGCTAGCGTCCTCGTTTCAAGTCGTTTCAACCCGCGACGCGGTGCGCTCGTTGCGCTATCCATCCCCATCCATTCTCCATTGTATCTGACGCATCTCACATCGTTTTGGTGGACTCAACGCGTCCCTATTCGACCTGGTTGCCCTCAGCACCTCATGCCTCTGTGTATCGACTTTGCGCTCTTGTATTGACGTCACGCTGGTCCCGGTCGGCTCTGGGGTGTTCTCTGGTGCTGTGTCAGTCACGTCGTACCGCTGTACCGTGTTTCGGGTCGTCTGGAGACCTTGGAGGTCGACTTGGTATGTCTTCCTCCTCGTCCTGTTTTGAGTGTTTGTGCTTCCATTCTGACACGTTTCCAGGTATCTCTGGTATGCGTAATCCGGGGGTTCCTCAGGTATGTCGCAATTGACCTTTCGCGCCATGTGCTGACATCTTGCTTTGCCAGCCATTGTCGATCGCATACGCGCCAATGCGCTACCTCTCTCCCCCTCGATCGATACGTCTCGTCGCATCGTCGACCTCATGACTTCCTCGGCATCGCTTGCACCTCTTGGGTCATTCGGGTGCATACCCGCCCTCTTCGTATGGCTTCTGACCCTGTTCGTAGGTATGCTCTTCGAGTGGCGCAGTCTCGTCGCCGCTCGTCCCTCACCCTCACCCTCGCTCTCCTCTCCTCCTGCTCACCCTTGTCTCCTCACTATCACCCTCTCACATCAACATCACGGCGCAGACACTCGCACAATGATGTGATGCATATGCTGCGTCGCCCGTCGATGTCGTGCAAGTGCGACACGGATGACGAGGACTACATGTATCACAAAACTGTGGCCCGGGTCTGGGGTGAGTCACAGGTATATGAAACTGGTACCCGTACCCAAACCCGTACCTGCTACCCACACAGGTTACCCCAACTTGTGCCAGTCCCTACCCTCAAATGGACAACTCGGTAGACATCTTTGCTTACTCGTTCATGTCAATGCATGTACTCAACCATTTTCATGAGCGAGGCGGCACATATGCATGAGGGGTGGTGGAAGTAGATTACGATTTCCACCACAGGTGCTAGTGCGAGGAAGCTACAAGATGACGATATTAAATGTATGGCACCAAGAGTAAACTACACAGTATTATAGCCAGAGGAAGCATCACCTGTAATAATGGAGTGGATCCATCGATCAAAATTCGAGGGAATGTTTTCGTCGTCCAAGATATCTGCAGTAATGTTGGGAGCTGTTGTTTCATCAAGCAAAACGTCGATGGCTGAAAAGCAGGTATGAATAGCAAGTCCCTGAAATCGCCTTGAGTAATGATCAGTCAAAACGTGATCAATACTGACCACATTTCCCTCCCATGGATGAGTCGTCTGGAGGCGAAAGCAGATCTATCAATGTCCATGTTGAATATTACCATAGGCGAAAAGGTACGAAAACTGAATGTACCTTGATTTTCTGTACTTCGGGGTTAATGGGCATGTATTCACTTGCCGTCGTGGACAGAAGAAAAGCTTCAAGTTTGGCACGATACAGAGGATCTTGCTAGTATAGCAGGCTGTATATCTTCCATGTCGTTTTCCAAAGCAAGCGCACCCTGGCCACGAAGATACCTCCTCATATGCCTCATCCATCTAAGCGAGAGTGAGTAGTACCGTAAGGTGGGGTTGTAACCTGCGCTGGACTCAAGGTTGTCCGGAAGGGGCTCGGGTTCAAGTAGGTCAATGACTTGTTGTACGTGAGTAAGTTTTCGACCACTGAAAAGAGCCTCAATGATGTTGGCAGGAGTTGTGTCGTCTTCGAGTCCCCTGCTTGAAAGGAAGCACTGTTATCATAATACATTCAGGACTCTGCATTCCGAGAATGAAAATATGGAATACATACCTTTCGAAACTCGGTCTCACCAAAAACTCGCTCAGCAAAGGCAAGTTCGAGAGCGGAATATACTTTCTGCACAAGGAAGTCTCGAACAGCTTCAGTTTTGAACACCATTACACATCGCAAGCACTGGGCAAGCTCATGTTGTTGAGTTTGTGAGAGAGACCTCAAGCGAGAGACCTTTAAGCAACTATGAGAATGTTTGTAATCGGGATTCAGATTCAAGGCACACCTGGATGTTTGGATCCAGCTCAAGGATCATCGTGTATGGGTCCGATCCATGATGAAGCTGCAAGAGGTCGACTCCATTGACGGTTTGTATTGGTGGAGGCCAAGTTTCGAGCCGAGCCAGAGTTGCAGGTAAAACAGCCTCGAGGAAAACATCGTTGTCCATCGCCGCTGCAAAGCTTCCCGTGATAAGAAATAGTATGACAGCAGGAGATATGGGCAACAGATCCATGCCCCATATGAAGCCAGTACGTAGGATTAGACCATAGGCTCGAAAGGCACGCAGGTCATCCTCGCTTGGTGGTAAGCTTGTTACGACAGGCACGAAGTACTGATCTTCACTTGTCGGCTGCCAGTGCTCCACCCTCTCCGTAATAAGAGTCATGAGTGCACTCCAAAAGCTTCACAATGGGCCATTTCCAACGCCATTCTCACTGGAAAACGCATCAGCCATTCTTTGTATAATGTAGTAGATGAAAACGAACTTACAGGTTGATGGTGAGGTTGGCAAAATTGATTGTTGTCGAGTTACAGTTCCGAAACTGAGCCATTTGGAAATGAACACAGGCACGGAACTTCGTCTTCTCCAGTCTGTAATCCACTCCATCCAATGCACATGTCGAGAAATCCTTGTGCAGCGTCACGTGAATTTGCAGCGGTGATAGTGATCCTCGTTTCAGCGTCAGTGAAATTTGCTGCCATGGTGGAGATGGTATTATCAAGTTGCTGGCGCCATTCACGAAGTGTGTCATTGCCAGAAAAGTCGTTAGAATGGTGACCTGGAGCCAAGGCTGGGATATGCAATCCATTGACTTCATCATCTGACTCAGACTCCGCCGGTAGAGCCTGAATAGTTCTCCTGGAGCGCCGTGGTAGCACAGCCCTATGACTCGGTGTAAGGAACTACCGTTCCTTACGGTTGTAGGACCTATCCTATGACCTCTACACGAGTTCCCCATCATCGTCACTCACGTCCTTAGTGATCCGTCCGCTGTCCGTCGTTGTCCGCTTGTCCGCTCCTACAGGAATCGTCCGGAACGTCCTGTCCTTTGTCCGCAATAGTCCACGTCGCACCGGAATGTCATTTGAGGTTCGTGACCACTTTATTCTATGACGTTGGACATCTTGGCTAGTTCCTTATGGTGTTCGACGTGTGAGGCACGAGGTACTTACACTCCATATGGTCCTGTCATACTATTTCAAATTGGTGTTGTTATGGCAGTCTGGAGTATGCTCCGGACTATAAACTGTTTGTCAGATGATTTGAATGCATCTTGCGCCCGTTAGCATTGATCACACTTCGCTCGTCGTCCTTTCGTTCGTCCTCATCGTCCTCATCGTCGTCCGCCGTATTATCACGTCCGCTATCGTCCGTCACGTCCGCATCCGATCCGACCGCAGTGGTCGCACCAGTCGTCACTTTCTACGCTCCGGACAACCGTCGTCCATCTATCATCGCTCGCCTGTCCTCGTACTCGAAGCCTTCCAAGTCCTTTTCCGTCCATCACTCCTGGTTTTCTGAGGTCCGGACCTCCTTAAGACCCTCCGGACTCTTCTGTCTTTAGGTCTCCTCCTTCACCAACTCATCAAGAGTCTCTTTAGGGACGAACCTATCGTTCCCTTAGATCATTTCTTTTGTTAAGGACCTAGTTGGACTTGTCCTTCAGGATCCCTTACATCCCTTCATTGGACCTGAGGATGGCGGCAATATTGAACTTGGGGCTTGAGGAACATGCGAGACAGATATATCCTATGGGCTGGATCCACTATCCTGTCGATTGCAAGCATGTTATTTACGAATAACGTCAACACTTGAAAACATACCTCTGAGTCATCTTCCGAGTCCATGATATGACAAGAGGGACCGCATTCGATATCTTGCCTTGCTTCATCGAGCTTGGCTTTGAGAAACCCGTTCCATAGATGCCGTGCAAGACAAAAATGAAAACCAGGTTGATGTGGGTCAAGAGGGCCAACCACGACATTTGAGATGGGTACTATGACGTGGTTAGCATTGTGATCAGTGGTGTGACAAGCAATGGCGCACATATAAACACGAGAGCATGTGCATCATACTGCGAAGGAAGAACAGGTAGCCGTTCTGCAACCTTTGCCAAATTGCCGTGTGTAACCATATCAGTTCTTTTCTTGAATGGAAGCAACTTGGCACCCAATGCTGTTGACCGCTGTCCTTTGCTAGACTCTAAGAAGCTCCAGGGATAAAGAGCAGGGTTCGTGAATGCGCTAGCACCAGACTGCATTGATGAGGCAGTGAATGCAAGCGCATGGCGGGTGAGGTGCTTTTGGAACTCAGCATGAAAAATTGGTGCAGCCTTGTCACCCTTGAGCACTGAACAGCTGAACGTGAACATGAGACAGTGCTGGGTTGCTTGAAGGAGAAAGGCGTCGATTTTCTATAGGTTAGGAGCCTGCAAAATTCTAAATATGTCTTCGCTATCAGTGTCGAGAGTTCCATAGGCCTACAACATAGTACATCCAAGTCAATGGCTGTAACGATGAAGAAGAAAAAGGCACTTACCGGCTCAGGATGAATGATGACCACATAATTGTGATTATGCGCTCCTAAGTTTGAAGGCTCCAGGGTAGAGGAGGTGCTGGAGGATGAGGCTGTTGCATCCTCAAGCCGGGAGGGACCCGAAACGGAACGTCTTGGCTGATACATCAGAATGGGCGCAAGGGTCAGTGGGGAACCAGTAATGCCTCTGATACTGTGCACACAGGCACTGGTGACACGACGATGATTAGTTGATCCTGAAGATGGAGGGCCAGGTTGCGTCCAAGGGAGTAAAGAAGTCGAAGAGGGTTGTGGTGTCGAGGAGGGCTGTGGTACTGAGGTGGTGGTGAGAGGAAGTAACGGTTGAGAGGCGGATACATGGCCAGTGAGAGGAGTGCTGGGCAGTTCAAGATAGCATTGCGACAAGTTCAAAAGGCTGGATGGAGACGAGGGGGAGATTTGCTGGACAACGACACTGCTACCAGGAGGGTGGGAATGGAGCCTATGATGCTCAAAGTATGGTCGACTGCAAGTTAAACATATGGCACGAGGATTGGACTAAAATGCCTACTAGTAAGTGATTGATCATTTATTGGAATGGTGCATGTACTTACGGTCACAGGTGAAAAAAGTTGATCGCTGGAAGGGCATCGACGAGGGTCAAGTGTCAGGGCACGATGGTGAGCCTCAGAGTGATCGCAGGCACATTGCTCCTCTACACCTATGCAAAAGTATTCCGTACAGGCGCAACTTGGAACACGGCAGTGCAAATCTTGTGGTAGGATACTTGACATGATTCAGAGAGGACAGATTAGGGGAGATGACGAGTTGGAAAGGATTGAAATCATTGACGACTCGTTGATCCCTTGGTCTGTGCACAGCGTGGTGTGTTTGCACCAACCATCTTGTCCACACAGGGCCCAGTCAAGCCAGCTTGATCCGATTCTCCTATTAGAAAACCGTTTTATGAATGCAGACTCCCTCAAAGGAATTTACCTTTATTAAGGTCATGATTGCCCAGCTTTAAGCTATGCTAGATGAGAAGCGCAGGACGTTGAAGCTGATTGACCAGAGAAGGTCCTTTCCTGGTTCTTGCCAAGGTCAACGAGATGGTTAATCCATCCACACTGCTTGGAGCACGGTGTCCGGGATTGATCAGGAGGCTGGAACCCAGTCCTTGCTTGGGATTTGCTAGAGCATACAAACTCGTTCAATGCCACGGAAGATGCTACTACTGGCAACAGATTCCCCACAGAAGTTGTGGTCTCCCGGCTGATAGGTTATACGTGAGGTCGCATAGTGTTCCGGACTTCCAATCATAAAATTTTTTAGTGCAGGTTCCTACATCCGCGGTATAGTGAGCTCACCATGGGTTCATGCATCACAAGTATGTGCATCATAACTGGCCTGGTTTCCAAGAAGAGTCACGCGCTATGGACTTGCTTGCATCTGCAGAGTGGCCGGCGACCGTAAGTTTCACTTTACGCTGGTCATACATAGACAGCTCACAAGTTTAATATTTCTAAAAGAGGGATGATCCGAACATGTCGCCCAGGTGCACGATCAACCAAGTCCAATGCTTGAAATGATTAACAGTATCATCGAACTTGAAGGACAAATCAAATAATCTATGTCATAGCTCGTGCGGCAACGATCATATCAGTACTGCGCTGTCAATTTACCTGTCAGAATGCCTGCCTGAACGGAGGAATTGCTTACCAGGTTCACCCGTGGTGGTCCACAGTTGGCAATGCATTCGGCACTGTGAGGATGAAGTCGACACTGCAATCGCCCCAGCCATCCTCTACCTTTGCGTCCTTGAACCATTGTCATGCCGCCATCCGCATGCAGTAGCTGAGAGGTAATACGGAGCCCTTCGTATGAGCTGGGTGAATTCCTGATACGATGTCAGAGGAGGCTGATCCGGAGAGAAGTCACCTTACAAGGTAACACTTCCACAACCGTTTTAAGGCATGGGGCGACGGAGCGACAATGCCTTTGCCTTTGCTTAGCCTTCAAGGTCCAGAGATAGTAACGAACATGTACCATCATCCTAGAGTACAGCCCACTAAAGGGGCCCGCCAACAGGCAGCCGGACCGAGTCTCTCCGAACCACACTGTCACCTCCTGTGAGCGTCTGCACTGTGATGTCGATGCGAGAGGGTGATGGCGAGGAGACGAGGGCGAGCAGGAGAGAAAAGCAGCAAGGAGCTGCGACAACGGCGACGATGCAATCATGTCGGGACTATCGGGGGGTAACGAGGACCTCAAGGATGTGTAAAACGAGCTGCCAAACACGTTAGAACGGCAGCACGAACGACCAGAGCAACAGGATGAAAAGGACTCGCCCAAAAGCGTTCAAGTCGAAGCAAGGGGCCCGGGACCCAAAGCGGATGAATCTGGACCACCTAGACGTCACGACGACGCTAGGGATGTATCAACCGAGCTGCCAAACGTGTCAGAACACGAGCGCGAACGATTAGAGCAGCCACAGGAGGCAGACTCACCCAAACGAACTCAGGGCACCCCCAGAATGGGAAGCGCATGCGATGGGACCATCTAGCTGCAATCAGGACGTGGTATGCGTACCAAAGACGCCTGGAAATGTGTCAGAATAGGAGCGTGAACGCTCGGAACAGGGAAAGGAGGAAGACATACCAAGTCAACCCCCAAAGTCTTCAGACGACCCGAAATACGATACGATGGTACGACGCGACTGCCACAGCACCAGGGGAGACTCCAGAGCCAATTGGAACCAGCATGACGTCGAATCGAACGCGCAGAGTCGAGAGATCGGGCCGGGAGGCACTGAGGATGACCAGATCAAGTTTGGAGGCGCCGAGAGCGATTGGAACCACCAAACAGATGCGAAATGCATTGTATATGATGGAGAGCGAATGGGGATGGATAGCGCAACGAGCGCACCGCATCGCAGGTCAAAATGACTCAAGACCAAGATGCTTGTTAGATACGCGAGCAGCGTTGTAATGCAACGACAGACACACCTGAACCATCCACACCACCTCCTAACCATGTCCGATGACCTAACACCGCGCATGTGTGTCGTTGTCGTCACTGCGGGCTGGGATGGTACCCACATGCTCCTCCTCGTCGTCGTCGTCGTCACTGGCCATGGCAGATATGGTGACAGAGATGCGATGGCACTTGCAACACCATCACAAAAGCACTACCACAGTAACATTAGCATCTCACGGCAGCCAAGGGTCCGTCGATACATACCATCACAGTATCTAGTTGGACTACCTTGGCACGCAAACTGTTGGAGATACTCGATCGAGATGAATGCGTGGCGAGCTGACTTGAGACTTAGAAGTGACTATCAGATGTGAAGGGGGCCACGCACCTAGTCTAGCTGGCACTATCATCTTGCCATGGGTGTATGGACGGCCGATTCATCAGCACGAGATCTTGAGGCCTGATCCCAGGACGAGCTCGGTTGTCGCTTGAGAACTCAAACCAAAGTGACTCGACCCAGATGCATTGCCTCCTGGGTAGGCATCTGGGTCTAGTGATCTGCCTCAGGCGAAACGAAAGCATAACCAAAAATGTGTGAAAAAAACGAAAACGAAAGCGGAAACGTAATCACAAACAAATCCAAACATGAATTCAGTTTGTCCGGCGGCGCCCCTCATAGCGTGGCCGATCTGAAGTTGAGGGACTCACATTTTCTCTGTCAATGTGGCGCGGATTTCGTGTAAGATAATACTTGCCAGTGATACATGGTCAACGAATAGCATTGAGAGATATGTCAAGTTTTATCTGCTTTTTCCGACATAAACTTGAAGTTTTGGTCAGTTTCACGTTTAAGCCTTCAAGCTTCACGTGGGAGAAATTCAAGTTCAAGTTACTAAAATACATATTTAGCTAAGTACTAAATTCCGCAAAACGCGTCGTGTGCCACCAGTGCCAGTGATGGAGTCTGTGTTGTCGACTGGTGCGTGGCCGCTGTGAGGCGAGAATTCGCCGAAGCTGACATGCTGACCGTTGGAAAGTAGGATCCTTGTCCATAGAAATTGACACCAGTGAAACAGTACAGTCTCTGGCGTTCTGTGCGAATGGCGAGCATCTGGTCGGCGGCACCTCCAAAAACTTGCAAGTGTGGCGAGTAAAAGACGGCAAGCTAGTGGCGACAATAGAAGCGAACAATGCTGGCATGTGCCTCGCGGTGTCCAAGGACGGCGGATGGATTGGAGCGGGGAGAAAACGCGACATTGTTGTATGGGACGCAAGGACAATCGAGCGACTCTTTACGCTCAAGAACGACTCGGACCATCATACGTTTGCCTGCGACATGGACTTCTCCCCTGACTCGACACACCTTGTCGCTGCGATGTGGCTCCATGACACCATCATCTGGGATCTCGTTGCCTGTGAACGAGCGCAAACACTGACTACCCTTTGGTCCAGTGGGCATGGAGCAGTCGCCGCAAAATATTCGCCTCAAGGCGATCGAATTGCAACAGCCACCAGCGAATCCGTTCAGATCTGGGACAACGGCAATGGCTGCTTGGTCGCAAACATCAACGTAAAAATCACTCCTCGGTTCAACACGGCTCGTCTCTGGTTCAGCAACCTTGACCTTTTTGTCGTGTCCACCAGTGCGATCAAGCGAATCAACATGTCAACTGGGTCAGCAATCTCTGAATGGTCACCCCGTTATGGCCTGGACCATGTCACCTCGCGTATTGCTCTGTCGCAGCACACAGACATCATCGCACATTCCTTGACAGACTCAGAGCACACGCTCTCGTTTTGGGACACAAATACATACACCCAGCTTGGTCTCCTTCATCACAATCACAATCTGTACATATTTTCAATGGCATTGTCTCCTGACGACCGGCTCCTCGCAGCCTCTCAAGAACATAAAATCACCATCATGAGTCTAGCTCGCATCACTGTGAGCATCGCGTTCTTTTCGTTTAACCACAGCAACGATCATCATTCCTCATCTTGTTCCCATCATTTTGTCCTAATTCCAGGAACCGGATATTCATATTGGCCATGAGGTGCTTGAATTGTGGAAGCATGATAGCCTGAAAAGCGCGGAGGCATCGCTGACCGTGGTGATTATGAAGTCTTCCGATTCTAACCATCATCTGCTCGCGAGTCGAGCTCTCGTGCGGGCTCGGTTGCAACACTGGGAGGGA
>QFES01007487.1:0-26966 GCA_003316375.1 Tylopilus plumbeoviolaceoides
GTGTGGCACCGAGGGCCTGGACGAGATCAGCTGTGCGGGGGATACGTGGGCATGGTCGCTCGCCCCCGACGGGAAGATCACAGAGTTATTACTGCACCCAACACAGTTTGGACTCGGGACACACCCCCTCTCAGCAGTGTCCGGGGGACGGGCGGCAGAGAACGCGATGACGCTGACGAGGCTGCTGACTCCGGGCGGAGAGGGGCTAGAGGACGAGGGGTTGAAGCCGGTGTTGGAATTTGTATTGTTGAATGCGGCAGCGTTGTTGGTCGTTGCTGGTCTGGCGGTGGATTACAAGGACGGGGCGAGGCTAGCAAGGGAGAGTATCAAGTCAGGAGCAGCTTGGAGAGCGTTGGAAACGTTCCGCGAAGCGGGGCGGGCCGCGATGTCGAGCGTTCCGGGTCATGGCAACTAGTGCTCAAAAGCATTTAGCATAGAATAGACTATGGCGATGTTCTCTACATAGGCCAATGAATAAGAAAGATACTCTTTATCAAGGATTTTAGGTTTTTAACCGTGATCATGAAGCATAGACGGATTCATTGATCTAGTTGATTCTAGCACTAGGACCCCGTAATATGACATAGTAGCACATGGCATAGGAGCGCAAGAAGAACACAGTCATGTAATCTAGAATAGGTTTCGGACAAAGCTAGCAGACGCTGCCGCACTGCCACCTTGCTGCGAGCTGGAGTACCACTGAGCGGCGGGACTTACCGAGCACGTGATCACATAAGCGTAGTATATCCACCAATGAGATCATAACTGAATGAATGAAATAGGGAAGAAGAGGAAGTCGAGAAGTTGCGGACGGTGTCGGGGTTGTCAATGTCAATGCTAGCTTGTGGTATGTGAACAAGCGGACGCGGGCCGGACTATGAAATTTAGAAGCGGAGTTGTGAAATGCGCTTGATCACGTGACCAATTTCGTGCACCTTTGACTCAGGCTTCTAACTCGAACGACGAAGGCGGCACCGCAGCCATGATATTGTCAACCAGGCGCCATCGAAGATCCCACCATGGGGGACATGCCTCTGCTTTCAAGTTCCCACTACTGGGAGATGACTTCAGCAACTAGGACGACGCCAACGCCTCCATAGTAGTGGATAGGGACGGAAGTTGGACCCGAGATTCATATGGACAGCCACTGTCGTTGTGATGCAAAGAAATTGCGAACGAAGCACTTTGATTTGAGATGGACGCCATCGCATCTTGAGCATGTGGATGAGCAACTTTGACGGTTTCAAGGTAACACTTATTTGTGTCTAGGTCTCAATTACCGTCCAGATTAGCTGAGTACTTGATCGGCCACCTCAGGCCTGATGATCCGCGCTGCGCATCTGAATCTTCACCGAGGTGCGTCCGGTGGTACGGTTACTCTTGCCTCAAAACACCATTGGCACGGGTTGTTTCTTGTAAACCGAGGCTTGACAGCGTTATCTCTCCATTCTGCGTTTGCCGCATCCGAATAACTTTGGATCCGAAGAATGATCATTTAATTGTCCTCAGCTCTTTGAGTGCCTGCAGCTTGGCGGGTTTCCACGGTCACCTCGAGTCGCCCTTACTTACTCTCAGTATGGACTGCAAAGACAACCATGATCCCCATGGTGCTCGGCACCGATATGCCAGATGGTATGCAGGGCCTTGCAACCGCACGGTTACGTTCATATTGTCGGTCGTCGCTGTGAAACTTGGTCATGACTGCTTATTCACAGATGGACAATCCTTCGTCGAGCTCTAGACTCTAGTATTATATCAAGTGCTCGAATCCTGTATTCGATCTGCAAGGCTTATGGAAATGTTGATAGCACAGCTCTAAGCTCAGCTCGCGGCGAAAACGTGGGGCATAGTAACGGGTAACGTGTCTGACACGCCCTGGCAAGCCTGAGTGGCTGATCGTTTCCTTGGGCACCAGAAAACATCTGCAACATTAGCATTTATAGACTCTGAATGCATGGTGATCTCTGGAGACTGGGAGATCAGCAATGCGCTACTTCCGCTGCGGCACCGCCCATCCCGGATCGCGCTTTGAAATGGATTCAAAGCACATGACTTATCAATGACTGGCAATGAGTCTCGGCAAGTATGGCATTTAATATGTCACTCGCCACGCCGTCTGTCAAGGTACCTGTAAAACGACCCTGAGGGTAGGTCTCATATAGGTCAGCCCTTAAATTATGGCGTACATACTGTGGTTCTTTTCTTCACCCCAATTGTGGCTTCCAACTGCAGTCCTTCGCTTTTTTTACCTGACGGGGACTCTTGCAGCCGGGGTCGTACATAGTCCATCATGCTCAATCGTGATGGCTCGGACGACTCTCCACGTTGCCAGTGGTCACTGTCAGTACTAACTGTGTCTCCTGAGCAAGAAGCATTGAGCTGTATCTCCACGGTGGTGGATCCTGCCGGTAGACCTGCTCGCCCCCACAAGGATTTTGGAGTGTTGGTCGTACCCGCATGGCTGCGCTGCGATGCTGGCCAGCAAGTGGATTTGAGGTGGTGGACTCAGCTTGGCTTGGGTCTTTGCTGTACGTTGTGTAAGCATGCTGTCATTCGCATGATGCGCCCTCACTAACACCCGGAAGCGGTGGCCAATCTTTATTATTGTCAGCCTCTGTTGAGTAAGATGGAGCTGTTTCTTGGGATATATTTGTTGCTCAGGTGTTACCTTTTCAGTTGAGATCGCCAATTCATTCCACGCATCGTATGCGACCGTAGCATGGTAAGTTCGCTCGAGGTTACATCGTTGTGAGCCGTACTTACGGTGACTCAGGATACCTACTATGTATTCAGCAGGGTGCGTTCACGAGTTGCCGATGTGAATTCTCAAGGTTCACGGATGGCAGGTATTGTGTTGGGTTATTCTTCATCTCTCCGCTGGGTGACATGGTTCGGCGTCGCCAGCTGATCATGACCCTCGTCTTCATCACGACCTGCCTTTCAGTGGGCTTGGCTTTGTCACGGAGCCTCACTGCCTTTTGTACGCTCGCTACCCTTGTCGGCATGTTCAATGTCACTCCCCAAATCCTCATTCCCTTGGCGGCGGACCTCGCAACCCCCGAACACCGTGCGCGCGTGGTCTCAATTCTCCAGTCTAGTCTTATGCTCGGTATCCTCCTCGCGCGCGTCCTATCAGGCGTTATAGGTTACTTCACCACCTGGCACATGGTATACTACATTGCCATCGGCGTGCAGGTTATCGTTTTGTGCGGTGCCTATGTTGTGGTTCCAGATCACCCGCCCAAGAACCCCCACCTCACATACGCGGAAACCTTACGCACCATGGTCACGTACTCCGTTACTGAACCAAGACTAGTGCAGGCAACGTTGATCAACTTTGCCTCGATAGCCTGTTGGACTAATTTTTGGGTGACCCTCACGTTTTTGTTGGGTGATCGGCCATATCATTTCTCGACGTGGGTACCCCTTTGCCTGTTATGTTTCGCTTGAAAAATCACTCACGATCCTTACAATTAAATCTGCGCCGTGACCTGATGCACTCATTTCTGCGTGGTCTAGGTTGTATATTGGTCTATTCGGATTAATTGGTATTTTGGGCATCTTTTCGGGTCCACTCGCGAGTCACTTTATTGATCGGTTCGGTGCCTGGGTTTCCGTCCTCATCGCGACCCTTTGCCTATTGGTCTTGCAATGCATCGAAATGGCCGCCGGTGGTATCCACATTGCCGTCGTCATCATCGTGTGCTTTGGGATTGATGCGTTTCGGCAGACGCAGACAGTGTCCTTACAGACCATCGT
The DNA here is from genome assembly GCA_003316375.1 of Tylopilus plumbeoviolaceoides. NCBI lineage: Eukaryota > Fungi > Basidiomycota > Agaricomycetes > Boletales > Boletaceae > Tylopilus > Tylopilus plumbeoviolaceoides. The sequence continues at coordinate 3,760 of QFES01007487.1, forward strand.
GTTGAGGTGAGAGTTTCTGTGATAATGTGCCAAGTTGCGGAGATGAACCTTGAGACGCAGTATATCCGAAGAGGCACGATCTCGTTTGAATGCTATCCTTACGGTATCGGTGGGCCTGTTCCTCCTCGGTCTTCGACCGCAATGTCGCTGATTGCTTTGCTACGCTCTGGATGCACTTGTGCTCTTGCTCGTTTACTGTTAACAGCTGTTTGCAGGACAAGTGATGGGGTCGTCCGTCGGATCGCACATCTTCCTTCATTACGGCTGGCGCGCCGCTGCTGGTCTTTCTGTCGCTCTATATGGGTGTCAATTGCTCGTCCTGTTCATGCGTGGACCACAATGTGGACGTCACGTTTGGTTTGGTTATGGAAGTGGGTTTACGCTTCGCGATCAGCAACGTACCAAAACTAGTTCGCGCGTGGAGAGTGTGGGTAATTGGGCGGAGACAGAGACGCCGGCGCAGGCGCAGGCGAGTGCCGAGACGTTGGTGTATGGAAGTTCGTGTTGGTCAGGAAAGCAAGTATGATCGATCCAATCCTATCTTACAGATCAAGGGTGAAAAGGGTAAAAATAATTTTTGTGCGCTCTGTAATAATATATACCGGTCCACAGATCACAAGCTACTAGTAGAACTACTTGCAATTGTAGAGTCCACGTACTGAGTATCTGCCATTGCGTGAACAAAGTCTTGGGGATTCTCTGTGGAGAGGTTCTTTGATGCAAAGGCAACTGTTGCACACAAGATGGAACAAAACAAACCCTCGAGATGGCCTCACTCGAGGAGAAGTGAAATAGTTCTTTCATAAGTCGGGCACGTACTAGTAACTTGCTGCGCAATGCAACCTGGGCGGCGCGTGGCACAGTTCTCCGAACACGTGTATGCACTGGAAAAGGGGAGAATAGTCAACGTGACTCGACGACGATACAAGTGGGTTAGATGCTGACAAGTGCTGGTGGCAGCCTGTGATGTCGCGCAGAGTGAGAAAGGAGTCCGGGACATATCACCCCAGCAGCTGCCGGAGGGCCCAGAAAGAGGTCGAGCGAATCGCGGCCCTTTCACCCTAGTACGGGCTCTCAAGCAAAAAAGATCTAAAGCGGAAGAGATGTGTGCCGCATCAGCCTCGCGATGAAGACATGTCTGGCCAAGCGAGACGGCTTCACGGGCTGCACTGGTTCAAGCCAAGAGAACCCACATAGGGGGCCGAGACCGTGACCTTGGAATATCACTCGCAGAGTGGTTGTCAAGGACTAGGACTCCGGATTGAAATTAGATGAATTCAAAGAAGAGAATTTCAAGCAGGTTGGCCGGCGGAAAATCTCGGTGCCTTGAATTGCTGAGTTCTGCAGCGATGTCGACGCAGTCCGGCCTCACATGCACACCCGAACGGTCTGCTCTGAAAGTGTGTGAAACCGCGGAGGAGTGCTTGCAGGCAGTAGCATGTGCTTGATTTGCCAAACAAAACACCGCCGCCAACAAGCTACAGTTGTGCAGCATCGTCACCAGGCACCATCACGACTTTCAAACTTCAACGTTTCAACTTGCAAATTTCATCATTGTCACCTCCGCAATCGACGACTACTGGTTTAGCCAAGAATCGACAGCAAGACTCGGATGATCCTATTTCCTGACACTGCCCAGCGGCCACACGTCACCTGGGCGATGAACAAAGTCCATGGAATGCAAACCTCGTTGCGTACCGAGTGGCACGGGCCCAAGGAATGCTGTCATTGTGACGGGTATGTAGTTACTAGGCCTAGGCCAGGTTGTCATTCGCTCTTTTGGTTAGTTTTCAGTGACACCTACGATCACATACATACCTGTTTCGAGTCAAAGCTTGGAAGACAAAGTCATGGTCTTCAATTTATATGATCACCGCCGAGATCCCTCCAAGTTGTCGATCTTTCTCTGCTCGTCACTCTATATAGGATTCTGGTCTTTCTCCTCTGCTATTTGCCAGTCCGACCATCGGGCAGTTTCCGCAGTGAAAAGATCACCATCAACCTCGGCAGCAGAAGCAGGTGGGTTTTATCCTCGTTATGTCATCCACGTTGCGGTGATGAATCCGCCTCTCTGCATGCTGGTCCGGTCTCCGCACCGCGAAGAGTGTAATTACGCCTGCAGGTCAAGGCGATGATTCATATTGCCGCTTACTGTGCGCCGAGAGGTCTTATACCTGATTCTACTGACCGCCCGCACGCCTGCTCGTGTTTCTGCATCCCCTCCTGTCTACTTCCATCGCTGGCTATCCGATGGATGTGGAACAGGCCCGCTCGACTTCTGAAGAACAACCTTCCGTGCCACATAAGGATTTTGGGTTCCTTGTCGTTCCAAAGCGACTCAGATACTCTCCCACCCATCCGTTTCATTTTGGACTGTGCGCCAAACTCGTCTTTGGCTCAGGATGTGCACTCAGTTAGTGTTCGTTCACCGTAGGGAGTCCTTTCTGACCACCAGAAGCTGTGGCAAACTTGTACTACTGCCAACCACTCCTGAGTATGTCTTCCTTTCTTTACCATCCTTACCGTAGGCTCACTCCGGTCCACAGTCCAGATGTCGATTGATTTCCAAGTAACGTACGCGGAAGTCTCACAGTGAGCAACTTTATATGATGGTGTAACTATTATTATCTGATCATTTTCAGGATTCCTACGATGTACCAAATTGGGTATGTTTTCTTGCTATCCATCGACCAAAACTGAGCATGTCCGGGGAACAATAGTTATTGTATTGGCCTGTTTTTTATATCACCCCTGGGAGATCTTCTCTGGCGGCGTCAGTTAATTCTGACGCTTGTGTTCATCACAACATGTCTTTCAGTTGGTTTAGCTCTGTCGAAAAACCTCCTCGTGTTTCAGGCATTCGCATTCCTCGTGGGAGTATTCAACGTTACCCCTCAAATTCTCATACCCTTTGCCGCAGACCTGGCTTCTCCGGCACAACGTGGAGCGGCGGTGTCAGTACTACAAGCAGGCGTCATGCTGGGAATATTGCTAGCTCGAGTGATAGCTGGAGTCGTTGCATACTTCTTTCCTTGGCGCGTGGTATACTATACCACTGTCGGGATCCAGGTTATTGTCTTGTGTGGAACCTACCTGCTGATACCGGATCAACCATGCAAAAATCCCAGTCTCACCTACCTCGAAATATTCTACACGATGGCTAAGTATCTCTTCACCGAACCACGACTCCTACAGGCAGTGTTTATCAACGTTGCATCCGTTGCATGCTGGTCCAGCTTCTGGGTGACCTTGACTTTCCTTCTGGGAGGTCCACCTTACCACTATTCGACGTAGGTACCCACCCGCATTGTTGCATTGGGCTCACTAAAACTGAACTGCAAGGTTGTACATTGGTTTGTTTGGTCTTATCGGAGTTGTGGGTGTACTTTCGGGCCCTTTGGTCGAGCGGTTCATCGACCGACTTGGCCCTTGGATGTCCTTGCTTATAGCAACGTGCTGTCTTCTCGTCTTACAAGGCGTCGAAACTGCAGCCGCAGGGATCAACATCGCTGCTGTGGTCGTCTTTTGCATCGGAATCAACGCTTTCCGGAAATCCCAGACCGTTTCTCTGCAGACAATCGTCTTTGGGAAAGTCCTTGCAACTGGATCATTGAATGACGCTATCTAACTTTTAACCAGGATCTCGGAAAATGCACGCTCACGCCTGAATGCTGTCCTGACGCTTTCGGTATGCATGTCAACTTCACCGGAAAGAGGATGAACCTCACTTAACCCCACGTTGGTCTATACAGCTTTCTGCTGGGCAGGCAATGGGCACGTCTGCGGGATCCCGGGTCTTCTTGACATATGGCTGGCGTGCGGCTTCCGCTCTTTCGATGGCGTTTTATGGATGGCAACTGTTTGTTCTCTTCCTACGGGGGCCGAACTGCAAGCGATCAACGTGGTTTGGCTACGAAGGTGGATTCGCCTATCAAATAGAGCAAAAGCAAGTTGGAACCGAGACTCCTGCAACTCAAACTTCTTCCATGCACGACATGGTGGACTCCAGCTCCTCAGATCGGACGGAACGCGAACCTGAGAACCCTCCAACGTTACGGTGACTTGTTCACAATTTACGCTTGGTTCACTTTGGAATTTTTTACCGCAGTCATATATTATTATTTCATTTCGCAGAGCGTAGAACTGCACTCCTCATCCATTGCTATGGACTCGTCATTCACTTGGACCTTTGCGTTTACCTTACGATCTTACTAATGATGGCTTTCCCTTTGCTGCTGAGGCAGTGCCCAGACATTATGTAACAAGTACTACCACTAATCCGCCTGACTCGGACTCCTACCAGTCTTTCGCATCGCGTCTATGATTCAGTTTTACGAATGCCACTCAATGGCCATATTGACCATCAAAATCCAAGCTATTTATATTGTGCGGACTCACGGTGTGTCAATGCTCACCAATCTGAATACCATGCGCGCGCACTTGGTAAGTTGGTAACATTCTATTTTCTCCGTTAACAAGTCAGACGAGCGTTCACTATCACGGCGGACGCTCCGGCGTGTCCTAGATCTCCAGACCCGTGCCCATTTATTCCCGCTACGTGATTATGTGTCGTTTGCTATTTTTTTGGCAGAGAATCCCAAAAAACACTGCCACATGCATAGCCACTTCCGTTTATGGTTGTTTTGCTCTGCTTTTCGTTTACTGTTTAGGGGACTGTTCTTCATCTTTTCGTCCAACAACTACAGCCACAATTTAGCTGTCATGCCCTGCTTTGCATTGTTTGCCGGCGAGTGCGTTGCTGTTATGTTCGATGTGCAGTCATTCCTATAACAATTACGTCTGCAACTCATCTTCTGCGTCGTGCAGCGCTGACTCTTATCAGCACTGTTCGATATTCCATTCTACTAGCCGTTCAGCAGGTGATGATAATGACTAGCGTAATACACGACACCCGGTCTGTGCAGCCTGAAGTATATAGGGCCAGCACACTTTCACCTTCCGCTGTCATCCCGGAGTCGCACAAACGAAGATCGACGTGATGCCGTAATAACCGTCGACGAAGGTCGTAAATATAGAATCAACACCTCGGTAGTTCCAAGTCACTTGACTTGCCTGTCGCAGTATTATTGAATGTCCGCACAGCTTGCCACGTAGCTGGCCCTATCCATGAACGCTGTGTGTTCCGGCGATTCACAAGGAACTTTCGTTACCTTTCCATGGCCGAAGTCTTCTCAAGAGCTTTAAAAATATGAATCCTTGCATGCAAGATGGCACTCCGTCTTTCTCCACGCACAAAATGTCGACTCCTCCGAGTCCTACTAGCTCAACTACCCCAACATCGGCAGCCACTGTACCTCCATCAACTGAGGAAACGGGAGACATTCAGCGTCCTACAGACAGATTTGACTTTGGGTTCTTACCCATCCCAAAGCGACTCCGCTATGATCCCGACAAACCGTTCAACTTTGATACGTTTCTGAACGTGTTCTTCGGAATCTGCACTACCCTAGGTGAGCCAACTTGAAGCATCCGAAACGTGTACTTTCGTGCGCTCATGGTGCGACAGTTTATGCTAATCTCTATTATTGCCAACCCATACTGCGTAAGGATGATCGCTCTCACGGGGTGACTCACGAACTCAGTGAAAAACTGCAGTTCAATTATCAAATACCTTTTCCGTCACCTATGACGAGGTATCTAGGTATTTGATTGTGGCCTGACTACGTAACAAGCCACGCTAACGTGCCTTTGTTAGAATACCTACCTTGGTACAGGCAGGGTAGGTTGTCTTGCATTCCAATCCAATCCTACTCACGATAACAGGTATGGTATTGGGCTCCTCACTATCTCACCCATGGGTGATATCTTACGCCGGCGAGGACTGATCCTTTGTTTGGTGTCGTGTTCGACCTTTTTTACCATCGGGCTTGCGGTCACAAAAAATCTCTATGTCTTCGAAGTTGTGTCGTTCTTTGTTGGGTTTACTTCAGTATCACCTCAAATATTTCTACCACTCGCAGCGGATCTGGCACCCCCGGAACGGCGCGCTTCTGCTATATCTTTGGTGACGTCGGGATTGCTGTTGGGAATTCTCGTCGCCCGTGTTCTTTCTGGCGTGGTTGCCAATTTCGTCAGCTGGCGCTATGTCTACTGGATGTCGATCGGCATCCAAGGCGTAGTTATCATTGGATCCTACTTGGTTCTCCCTGACTTTCCAGCTAAAAACCGAGATCTGTCGTACTTTGACATGTTCCGTTCGATGACTAAATTCGTGATAGAGGAACCCCTGGTGGTTCAAATTTTGTTAATAACCATCCCCGCTTCCGCCTGTTATACAAACTTTTGGGTCACGCTGACATTCTTACTCGGTGGGCCTCCATATTATTACTCCACGTGAGCATTATCATATATATATCGAATATTACTGACGAACGTACCCAGGGTCTCGATTGGCCTTTTCGGCCTCCTCGGTGTGTTGGGTGTTGTGATCGTACCACTCATGGGTCGCGTAGTTGACAAGATTGCTCCGTGGCACGTAGCACTCGTGTCTACGCTCTTTCTCCTCGCCTTTCAAGCCATTGAAACAGCGGCTGGTGGGATTGAAGTTGCTGCTGTGATCGTTGTGTGCTTTGGTCTCGACGTGGCTCGGCAAACCCAGCAGATATCGCTCGCGACACTGATCTTTAGGTGAGCACTGACAGCTTTCTCGTCATGGACACAGAAATCTGATGCTGCATTTACAGCATCTCGGAAACAGCTCGTTCCAGACTGAATTCGCTGGTACTTCTGGGGGTGCGCTGTTCTAGGAAATCTTCGTGTTGGTTGTTTGTGTCCTGACTCCACATAACAGGTATTCCTCGGCCAAGTGATGGGCACATCTGTTGGAACAGAAGTGTTTGTCAATTACGGGTGGCGTGCAAATTCGCTCCTAGCCATGGGATGGTTTGTTTGGCAGCTCTGTATCCTTCTTCTGAGAGGTCCACATTGCCCCCGCCAACAGTGGATCGGCTGGCCAGGAAGCGTGTGGATCACGATGCAGACGAAGGCATCTTCAACAGTACTGCCTGGACTGGTTCCCGGCCGCACAAGCGACAAAGCCGACTCAGACGACACGATCGGGATCCGTAGGCAACTCAGAGCTGAACAACCACCTCCAAACGTCATAAACACCTCTCTTTTAGAATGATGGTTTCTGCAAAAGAACATTGCTAGTTTCTATGGATTCTTTTCTTTTGGTTGACGCCTCAATATATCACGTCTGTGACGCCTTTTTGCTTTTTGGCACGGTGAAGGAGTCATTTGGTGAGTTACTTCATGGGTCCGCAAGCTGTCTCAAATCGCAAAAATGGCGCGAATGAGTGCTAGTCTATAATATGAAAGTTGTATGGTATAGCACAGCAAGTCACCAGACTCCAGAGATCTGGGGATCGTGAAGTTCGACTCGGTAAACTCAAGTGTTGGAGCTGTGAAGTTCTGCCAGTGATCCAAGTCCACTGGCATTGGGCGCAAAATCGATCCAAATCGGGCACAGTAGAAGAAAGGATTATAATATGCTCCGGTTGCTTCCAGAAGCATCTGAGGTGATACAAAAATATCACGAATATTGTCCTGAAGGAAACCCAGCGCTGTGACAATTCAGTGGTCCCCGGATGAGATCCCACTGGCAGGGGCACGATTCTTGAACGCCGTTTGATGGAGGGCTTTTTTACGTGTGGATGCTGCGTGCCTACGGCCCGGGTACAGCCTTTGAAAGGGTCACCAGGAAGTACTGCTTATCTAACTGGTGTTGACGGGCCGACCGCCGCGTTAAATTGGTACTACCTGCTGCAGGGTCTTCGAACTCAGCCACCGTAATCAAGAACTCGAACCTGATTTATATTCTATCCATTGCCAACGTTCCAGTTGGCGTGTATCCCTCGTTTATTCATGGAAACCCACGCTAAACATATTGCCTGCTGACGGAGCCTCGTCCTAAATCTAGCTCGATGGTATGTCAGTGACTCGAGTCCAGCACTATTTATGGTGAAGACACTCCCAGCAATGATCCCATGGTTTCTTCGACCGAAACTGTGGTCTCTGCGTCATTTCCAGCGCCTCTAACTGGCAAAGCTGACCGCGCCGTGCCATCAACTGATTTTTGGATCCTTCCGATTCCAAGAAGGCTTCGTTACGACCCCGAGAAGCCTTTCCACTTCGGATTCCTGTTGAACGCGTCGTTTGGGTTTGCTAGCACATTTGGTATGTATTTTTCGAACGATGGACCAGATCTTTCTTGACCCCTTCCAAGTTGTCGCAAATTTATACTACTGCCAACCATTGCTGAGTACGTGAACAATCGCAAGTTCTCGTCACCGTGCATATCATTCGGTTTTTAGTCGAATTCTCAAAGTCCTTCAATGTCACCTATAGTGAAATATCACTGTGAGTGATTTCATTGCTTTCGAGAGATACTGCTGAGGAAAACCATTTGACAGGATACCTACGTTAATACAAGCAGGGTAAGTTAAGCACATAACGTACGAATTAGTGCAGGTACTCATACGCTGATCAGATATGCGACAGGCCTGCTCCTGATATCCCCTCTGGGAGATCTAGTCCGCCGACGGCAACTCATCTTGTTGCTTGTCTTAGTGTCGACTACACTTACCATCGGGCTGGGCATAACACCTAATCTCCGTGTCTTTGAGGTGTTATGCTACTTGATTGGTGTTTCCAGCGTCACTCCGCAGATCCTCATGCCCCTTGCTGCCGATCTAGCTACCCCAGAACGTAGGGCATCTGCGCTGTCTGTGGTACTTTCCGGCTTGATGCTTGGGATCTTGATCGCACGAGTGCTTGCGGGAGTCGTCGGTGACTTCAACACGTGGAGGATCGTCTACTACATGGCCATCGGTGTCCAGACTCTGGTATTGGTCGGCGCGTATTTCATCCTACCGGATTACCCAGCCAAGAATCGCGACTTGACGTACTTCAAAATTCTATATACTATGGCAAAATACGCTGTCACGGAACCACTTGTGATACAGACTGCGCTGATCAACATAGCGTCCAGCGCGTGCTTCTCCGGTTTCTGGGTCACACTCACGTTTTTGCTTGGCGGACCGCCATACTACTACTCAACGTGAGTTATCAGTTGATCTTGACGTCCACCCCGTAAATATTACTTGTGTTCCAGACTCGATATCGGACTTTTCGGACTTGTCGGCATGTTCGGCGTGCTTGTCGGCCCGTTTACGGGTCGGCTGATCGACACGCTGGTGCCTTGGTATGCCACGATGGTGGCGATATTCCTCCTTATCCTCTTTCAATCCGTGCAAAGTGCTGCGGGCGGCATAAATGTAGTTGCAGTCGTCACTGCCTGCTTTGGGCTCGATGTTGCTCGCCAGATGCAGCAAGTATCGTTGGCTACTGCAGTGTTCAGGTAAGTCCCTTTTGTGAGGATGAGTGAACTTCATATCGCTAACAGCTGGTCAGCATCTCCGACGCTGCACGGGCCCGCCTGAATGCCATTTTGATTCTTTCGGCGAGTACACAACCCTCCAGCAGACGATGGATTGTACTGAAAGACGCATAGCTTTTCGTTGGGCAAGTCATGGGGACATCTGTTGGGACCCAAGTATTCGTCCAGCATGGTTGGCGGGCTTGTGCCTTGTTGATGTTGGCGTTGTATGCTTTTCAGCTTGGGATGCTTGCATTACGAGGACCACATTGCCCGAGGAACCACTGGTTTGGCTGGGCGGGTGGTTTTGAGGCTCGCAAAAGTGTAGTGGAAGCACGAAAGAGAGAAGATGCTTCAGTGATTGCAACTCCAGAATCAGTAAACGGGCTTCAGTTAGCAGAGAAAATGGAATCAGGCTTTGTGGGGCGCATGCAGTCGCGAGACCCTGCCAAAGCAGCGTGATAAAAGAGGGTACCCTGTACACGTATTTATTCCCAGCATTAGGCCTCATGTTTTACAATCAAAATGATTTTCCAAATGATGCTATGACCGATCTGGTGTCAATTTTGGTTCAGTGTTGATGAGAAGTGAGTGAATTATGACCGAGAGAATATGATGACTACACTTCCCCCATGGAAACCGGGATCGGCGGATCTTTACTCTTGGAGACACCGATCAGAACCAGAGCACGTATTCCGGAAACCAGATGGATCGCGCCAACAATATGTCAACACCGCTTGAATGTCAAGCGAGTCAATGAAACATCATTTTTCAAGGGCGTACGGGACTGGGGTCTTTCCCAGGGAAAGTGCCTTGTAAATCAACTGGTGCAATGCAAGTGAATTATGTATCATTGCACCGATATCTAGGTCCAGTAGTCCGCTATTCGGCGTGCATTAGTAAAACTCCACCACCTTCATTCGATGTCGTAATAATCTTACCATGGGCTAAGTTGGCTATCACTTGATGTCACAGGCGCTCTGAAAAGGAAAACGAGCTTTGCGCCCCATTTATGCCGTGTACTACAAGCACATTGTGAAGAGTAAAAATGAGGTTTGATACTTCACCGCTTGCGAAACGAGCCCCTTGAAGCGAAACAAGCTGTCAAACTGCTTATCTGGGAGACTTGTGTGGCCGTCTGTTGCAAACAACCCTTTGACAATTGGCAAAAAAACGAGGGTGCCACGCCAATCAGATAAATGTACGACATTTATTCAACCATTGCTTGATGGAAATTAGAATCATATGAACGCAGAATCAGTAGGTTAGGACATAGTATGAATTTGGCGATAGCAGGCGATGCTGATTAAGGGAAATATTTAATCTACAATAAATCGATCAGAGTTGGATCAGTCGGATCTGGGGGAGAAAGTGACTTGATGGATTGACGGCGCCTGGGAGTCAATTTCCTCGATTAACACGACTTGTTCCCAATGGAAGAACAGCAGGATCGAGACTGAGATCTGTCGAAAACTGCGCAACGTAAGCGTGAAGCGTTCAGGTAGGACGGGCCTGCTACTAAACCATTTCACACGCGACTCTCGAAGCCAGAATCAACATTTTCACGTAATGAACGTCAAGTGTATCGATAAGATGACGGCCCATGTGGTAATACATCAGAGGCGCGGCTGCATGCCAGTGGTGTCACCCTTATGAAAAGTTAAACGTGAGTGTTCTGCCTCGAAATGCTCAAAACTCACCTGAGGTTCACTTTTCTCCGATGCGCCAAGTCCGCCGTCGCACGTTTGATCCTGGTGTTTAATTTAGAGCTTCAAACTGTAAAGTTCAACTCCGAGGTTGCCCTGACCTTCCTAGTTAGGCAACGTGTCCCAGAAAGTCCTTGTCTGCGACCGTGACAACGTTCGCTACGGGCCCTGGCTGATCGGAAGCCTGTACGCGAGATCATGGTGGAGACTGCGGCGAACGCTAGTGACGCAATTGTAGAAACCACAGAGCGTAAGTGGTCACAAACACAGCAGTGTTAAAAAAATCACATATTCTTTAGCATCCACATTGCGTACTATCAAGCAGATCACAGCAGACCTAACAGAGGAGCTACGTCACTTGGTCCTATGGCCAAACAAGCCACTCGATTACGTTCGTCTCGACGAGGATAAATACGGACACCATTTCGGTGCCTTTGTCCCTCGTAGGGACAAACCAGTCGCCGTTATCTCTGTTTTTTTCGAGCCCATTCCACTTGTCGGGAGTAATGATCATATAGAAAGCGGCGATCACGGGACCGCCGTACGGTTCAGGAAATTTGCCTGCCATCCACAGTTCCAGGGTCAAGGTATCGGGACGAGCTTGCTGCGCTACGCCGCGTCATGGTGCTCGAGCATGGGTGCAACAGTCTTTTGGTGCGATGCCCGGCTGAGTAGTAGCCAGTGGTACGAAAAGCGCGGCCTCGTCCCTTTCGGTGATACCTTTTTCAAGGATACAGTGGAGTATACTCGTATGAAGCTGTTGCTCATGGATAGGGTGGCGCAAGGGCCATTGGGGTCACAGCATAAAGTGGTGCCTTCATAGTCGCTTCGCACGAAACGAACTCCACAGGATGCAAAGTAAGTGTGCATATCTGGTCAGTTATGACCGTCAATTGATGATGGACGCCCAGGTTATTTTCGATGGATGGTTGCATTGCATACTTCCACCTTGTGCCCCGGAAATTTGCATACCGTTGATCTTTCGTCTGACGTCTTCTGAATCCTCGCGGCTTCAGGGCGATTAGCTGGGTCGGTCAAGCCAAGAATACCGCCACTTGAGCTACCCACATATACTATCGAAGCTTACCCTCAACAGTGCCTCGGGTTCATCGTGATTCGTGTGCCATGGGCGGAAAGTGGAAGGGCCCCAAAAAGCACTGCTATCGCAGGGATTCCTGTGCTTGCCCTATGCTGAAAGTCGAAGGTGGCGGAGCGTCTGCGTCATTCTGGGTGCAGTTACGTCCGACTTTCCCTGGGTGGGGCGCAGCTCCGGCTTCCCTATGACGCCAAGTCCAACGTGGTCGTACCAAAATGGTCCGAGGTTCCGACCTCCAACACTGCCTCGCATTCCGCAGCGTTACCTAGAAATGCATGCAATGAACTTTCAGGATGCTCCATTCAATGGTCGACATGTGGCTGCGCTCCAAGCATCAATTTGATAACAAAGCGTGGCGCCTCTCCACGCCGGTGCGCCAAGGTTGGACGTGGTCTTTGCTCGCTCTTTGGAGTACGCTCAGGTAATGTGAAGCACACGCGCGTTGATCCCCGTGCCTTCGAAGCGCACATATACCAGCGCAATTACACCATCTTTCGGGATGCTGTCATCCTAGACAAAATGGTACTAGCGGAAGCCCTCAGTCCCTGAAATTCGTGTAAACGCTTAGCGACATCGATGTCAATGAGGCCGCATCGGCTGTGCTCTCGACGAAGCGCGGTCTGTGTCGGACCTTGACTATCCATATTCATTTCAACGTTGACATTCAAGTTGCCGTTCATAGGACGCCCATGTTGTTTCCTTTTCTGACTTCCCTGCAGGACCATGATGCCCGATCAGTGCAATCATCAGGTGATCATGGAGAATAGTTACCTGTCGATGGCACGCTGTGTAAATTATGTGACAGAAAAGAGCCGACGTGATTTGTGTAGACATGCCATCAAAAGGGGAGGATCACATCAATAAAATAAATCGACGTAACTGAACTTGAAGGACAGTATAAAGTGGCGATCATTGCGACAGGCTGATGCCTCAGAACCCTCCCAGATTTTCTCGTAGACCCAACTTTACCTTCTGCCATTAATATTCTCACACTCTCACCCCACCTCGCCCTTTGGGCTGCTTGCTGGGATCAACCATTGGCGGGCCTTTGGTGTCACTCCCACCCACTATATGCTATGACTCCAAGTCATTTGCGGGGACATTTTCAATTGAATTTGTCACGCGTTGACGTGGTTCATAGCCAATATAGTAGGTAGGGGAGTGTCCCACTCGGTTTCCGTGGTCAATCCTATGCATGCATCCTACCTCTCGTCCTCTCTAGCTTGCTCACCATCGCGTTTCACAGCTCGCCGCTCGCTCACATTCATTCCGCGCGCTGTGCTCACCAGCTAGAGCTGTTCTTTCCGTCGCGCTATCACTGAGCACCCTGATGAGTCACCCCGAGGCTGGTTAAGCTTTTGAATAGTTTGAGTTACGCCCCACATATCCCCACCCCACGTTCTGAAATTTTGGATATGGTGACGTTCGCAGTACAAGGAGAAATGTTACTTTCTCTTCGCTTCGTCACTTTTTTCAGTTGTTCGTCAAGTTTCTATCCCTCCTTGCTTGCATGTGATCGACACCGTCGGTGGCAAAGGTGTATCTCAGACGTCGGTGTGCCTGCGTCGTCCATGAGGCAAACCCCGGATCTAGAAGTAGGTCACGGTTATCGCCAGTCCCAATCTCGCGCACAGGCATAATATTCTCTGACTCATCCATTACCATTCGGAGGTAAGTCATCCACAGCTCTGTCGAGGAGGCAGTCCGACTATAACCTGTAGGCTGTAGGTACAAGTTAAGACTTATCGGACTTTGAATTAGACTTAAGGCACTCACCTTATACTTCCCATCACTCAAATACTACAGTTCGGTGTTTGTAATAGTGTGACCGAGGTGACAGCGTATAGGGACCATCACACGTCACGTGAGATTAACTCAACTCTCGAGGCCGAAGAAATTCAACGATCAATCTCTTGAAGCGTTGGTTCGAAATTTTGTTCTCTAGAAAATTTAAAATATGGTAGATTCTATTTTTCCCTTTGACCGCTTTTGTATTTACATATAGCTGTTGAATTGATTATCGATTTTCTTCGGCCTCGAGAGTCGAGACTAATCTCACGTGACGTGTGATGGCAAAGGGAACGGAACCCTGAAATTGAGTTCACGTCCTCCAGCCTGAACAGACGGAAAATTGACATCAAGAATTCTCAGAATTAAATAGTACTCGCGGACTGTCACCGCGGCGGACGCGTCATGGCACGGCGCTCAAGGGCGTTGCAGTGTCTCTCAGTCCATTCACCGTTTCGCCGAAAAATTTGTTCAGCAACACCCACAAGCATAAACAACGTGCGATGGGATCTTGGCGGGGTGGGCAAGAGAAGCTCGGAGGTAGCTGTGCAGTGGTCAGGGTTCTGCACAAACACAAGCGATAAGCAGGATCCGAAAGAATGGGCTGAAAGAGTGCTGAGGATGGTAGATACAGGGTCATCAACGGTGCAGGGATACAGACATCGATAGCGGATTCACATGCGGAGGGAATGGTGACAGCTGTGTTATTTCAGCAGTTCTTCCACAACTTTATCTTCCGATATATTTGCTACGTTCGCTCCGCGGTAATTCAATCTCCGGAGTACATCGATCTGTACGTAGAGAGCGGTCATGATGAATAACGGGTAATGGAGCATGGAAGCGTTATCGAGATACGCACGACTTTTGATCGTTCAAACCCGAGGCCTTCAAATTGGTCCACATGTGCCTTCTCGAGGCCAGCGATTGCCACATCGTCTTTCTGCTGGTCCTTCGCGGGGGCTTTGCTTCGGGAAGCAGACCCACCAGCATAGACCTGAGTCCAATACCTCGCCGTCTCTTCAAAGCTACGCTTGCTCGTCGTGAAGTGTTTGGCGACTTCAGCATCCTGAGGGTCATTCGGTTCAGGAGAACACAACAAGGACTGGAGCGATATCAACGTGGACTTGAGGGTGAGGACGGGGGACCAGGCGTCTTTTAGGATATCGAGACAGATAGCCCCGGAAGCCGAGGACACGTTGGGATGGTACACCTTTGTGATGAACTTCATCTTGACCGGTTGGAATGGATATGATTCAGGGATCACAATATCCTGGACCGAAGGGGTCTGCGATTTTATCGGTCGCAAGAAGCAGGAGGCTGACTTACCACCCCAAATGTACCGCCCTCATATGGCGTATCTTTCGGACCTGGAAACGACCCTTTGAGATGGAAAGGCGAGTTATCAACGAGATCGATGCTAATGTTGGAGGATTTATCGTTCTTGCAGTCTGAGCGATGCGTGGGTTAGCGATGTCTTGACATGTTTGACTGCCACTGACCCGCAATCTCCTTGTTCACCCTTCGAAGACGAGCATCCATGGTGATACTTGCTAGCGAGATTTGGATGGTTAGTGCGGTTCTGTGTGTTGCGAGAGGCGACAAAGAGTGAAAGGTTGACCAGATCTTCTGTCAGAAGCACGTGACTTTATCATACATATCAACCGAACACTCGACCTCCAAGCGATCTCCGCACACTGATAATCCTGCAATCGCACTCTCAGATCTCAGCCATGGATAAATCAATGCGTAGAAAGATGGAAGCATTCATAGACGACCTCCAGGAGAAGATCGTCACCGAGCTCGAGCGGCTCGACCCAAACGCGCCCAAGTTCAAGCGTGACGCATGGACCAGAGCAGCGGGCGGTAGAGGACTGTCGTGCGTCTTCGCCTGCACACCAGAGGTTGGTCAAACTGCCTCAACACTCCAAACAAAGCTCGAGAAAGCCGGGGTGAACGTGTCCGTCGTATATGGCATGCTCCCTCCGGCTGCTATCAAAGAGATGCGGGCCCATCACTCTTCCCTTCCCTACGACGAAAAAACCAGTCTCCCATTCTTCGCTGCGGGCATCAGTCTCGTAATCCACCCCCGTAGTCCATTTGACCCCACTGTACATGCCAACTACCGCTACTTCGAAATCACCGAACAGGCCGCCGATGGAGAGCAGACGGGAAAAGTCGTTTCTTGGTGGTTTGGAGGAGGCTCTGATCTGACTCCGTCCTACCTCGATCAGGAGGATGCGAGACACTTTCACAAAACGCTCAAGGACGCATGTCAGAACGACGAACTGTACAGCGCATTCAAAAAGTGGTGCGATGAATATTTCTACATCCCCCATCGGCAGGAGACTCGTGGGATAGGGGGACTGTTCTTCGACGACCTCTGCGACGAGAAGCATGACCGCATCGCAGAGGAAGTCAAGAGGCCGAAAGAACCTGAGGAAATTTTCGAGTTCATCTCGAGACTCGGCAATGCTTTTATACCATCGTACATGCCCCTCCTGCAGAAAAAACGCGACGTTCCTACAGAACATCATCGTCGCTGGCAACTACTACGCAGGGGGAGATATGTGGAGTTTAACTTGGTGTACGATAGAGGCACCAAGTTTGGCTTAAAGACACCTTCCGCGCGTATCGAGAGCATCTTGATGAGCTTACCGGAGACGGCGAGATGGGAGTATATGTCGGACCTTGGAACGCAGGAAGGAAGCGAGGAGGAGAGGATTTTAAGAATTCTGAAGAATCCTCAGAGTTGGGCGTAATAGCAGAGCTTTGCATGGTAGGAGAAACGTTTGTCAGATAGGCTGCCGCAAATATTCAGAGATGACTCAAACCAATTCAGGCTTCATAATACAATGTCCGGAACATACAAGGCTCATAGCGTCCCAACAAGCTTACAACTAAACATTTACTGGCTCGTAGGCTTGTTGATCTCCTGTTGAGTATGACCTTTCTCGTTCCTCGCATTGCCTGTAGCGATCGTGAGTAAAGAGCACGGTAGTGGATGTTGTCCGCAATACTTACCTGCGACTTGTTGGGATTTGTCGCCAGTGACAGCACCAACGACCGAGTCCTTGTAACCGCCCACTCTGTCAGCAACGCCCTCTGCGAAACCCTTGGCCTGGGCCGCTTTGAGCTCCGCTTCGCCGCGGGCGTGCTCCTCTTTACCCGCTCGCTCCCAGGACTGGGAACCCGTCATGTCTCCGATCTGGACAAAAATTAGCCAGAGTCTGACACGAGAATGGAAGAACGCACGGCCTCAACGGCAGATCCCTTGGCGGAGTGGAGGCGGCCAGAGACTTTGCTACGGTGTCCATCAGTCATCAAGTTGAACGACGCGTCGCTCAGCACGCGCACCTGGGGTCTTGGTTGGACTGGTTGGACATCATGATGTTTGATTATTGGTGAAACGATGAAGGGGAAAAGATGGGACTGGAGGGTCGAGTCTGCCCCGGCGTCCTTATATACGGTCCAAGAGCACCGTACGCATTAGGCAAATGTAGTCGTTCAATGATGACATGCGCGCCAATGACATCATAACGCTGATTTCCTGACGTAGGGGTGTCGTCATTTCAGTGCGATGGATTGCGAACTGGACTGCACGATCGGCAGCCTGAGAGGACTCCAAACATTCAAATCGGGCGCAGTACAAAGTCGTAATTACGTCAGCACGGCGCTAGCCGGACAGCTTTAAGTAGACGCCGACTCGAGACTACAAGTCGTCAGGAACACTAGTTGAGTGATTTGTTTGATATCTCTCATCGGCATCGTGTGTCATTGAAATATTGACTCATCGGCCCGGGCATGGCCACGCCGATCATCATACCTTCTAGCCGGCGAGGCAAAGTTTCGGATTGCAAGACTAACCCGCCGTGCCTATAGCTGCCCTAATGTATCCAGCCATTGTAGGACAATTCCAAGTCGTCCAGTGAGTTATACCAATTCCTGTCGTTCATGTGAATTTTAGGTCGTTATGACTTTGGACCGTGGCGAGACAACTTGGTGGGCAACTTGAAACCGAGTCCACTCGCATGCTTACGCCGGGGCGATAATTTGGCATACGTCAAGGCATAGGTATTTGACAAGGTCGTATCACAATCCCGTCAGCCAACTGATGTTCCTCGTTTCGTGTATGTTTACTGGAAAAGAGAATGTACGGCCCAGTCCGAGTCTTCCATATGTACTCGTTGCTTCCAAGTCGAGTACATCCTTCCTGCCTCCCTCTGATTTTCGAACGATAATCTTGTACTTTAGTTGGGGTCGTTCCCTGTTCTTCTCAAGGCGTCGACTTTTGCGATGCTACCACCTGAAGGTCCTGATTGAACGGCGTACCGGGCCAACAGTGCCGGTAGTCCCGAGTTTTCTCGACGTGGAACTCCATCATTGTACCCATAGTCACTTGGAGTGGCAATCAAGAACTAGCACGCAGTTGTCGCGATCGTATAATCGCACCTGAAGATCCCCTCTGCTATACGGCGAAGTGCTCAGTCATGGATGTATGAATGAAATGTCCGCAGGGAAACCCGCGCGCCTGACGGGTAACACCACAGCTAGACGTTCAAGAATGGCAGTACCTGAAAGCCTCATGTCACAGGCCTTCTGATAGAATCAGAGTTTAGTTTCGCCCACTCCCATTCAAATGCTGTATAAGCCACGACTCACCAGTTAATTCATTCCGGGCATTACATTGTTCCTATATCAAACGAGGGAAGTCCGGCTCGTTCTGAAGTGGGATGGGCTGACGCATTCTGATCAGGACCTCACCGACACAGTACAATAGCCTATGTTTTGATCTTTCCAGAAGCGGGTTAGTCCGCACTGCGACACCACGCTCTTCCGAAGCCCAAACGAGCATTGTGCCAGAAAAAGGGGATGAGCGTTACCATTACGCAATGTGATCCTGCCACAAGGCCGTAATGCGGAGTCGCTCAAAAGGAGGTCATCGATATCGTACCCATTCTTTCGTGAGCCCGTCAGGGTCAGACGGGATATCGTTGACAGACAGGTGCATGCTTTTCAATTTATGAATGCGTTTCTTGTGGCGTTCCGTAATTGAATGGGCACGAGTGGTCCTTCTTCACATCCCGAGAAGTCGACGGTGAACTCGTTCATAGACGGGACTTGACAGAAAAAGCTAAGCAGCTCTGAGCGCGATCACAGTGGTTTCGAAAACACGAAGTGATCAGATTGAAACGTAGCACTCAGACTTCAACTTGCCATACAATCGGACCCCTATCTCGTAAAGATGGATTTTCGGAAGGCATGCCGATTGGAAGTTGTTAACGTTACACATGCGTAGCGCCGCCATGAAGAAAGCTCCTCGCCAAGGGCGTGGATTAGGATGCTGGCATGTCACAGCTTTAGTACTAACCCGTGTTGTCTGAGTTCAAAGCAGTTACGGGGAATGCAGAAAGTTAAATAGTGTTACATACTAGTACGTCAAGCTTAGGTTTGACCAACTCGGAGCACAGGCGAGTTATCCCCAAATGATACGATCGGCTTCCCAGTCGACATGTCTGAGTAGCATACGGCACGATGTCCTTTTGACAGGCGGAGATTCCGAACAGTCTTTAAAAACACGAACGATCTCGGCAATAAAGCTCATAAAAAAGGTTAGTACAACAGATTCCAGGAAAATTCTGAAAGAAAATACCAATTAAAATTCCCTCCATATGCTTTCGGTGTTGGAATCGTAGTCTACAGAATACGTGCCATGGGACGCGGTTATGACTGTCCTCTCAAAATTGTTGACAAATTCTACTTGCTTGAGCGATGGACAGTAAAGCCGCAGCTCGCTCGCCAATGCCCGCACGCCGGCTGGAATAGGCGGCGGCGGCTCCCACTCTGAAACGTCCACCTCAACGCACTCTAAGCAACGGAGCCGCCGTAAAAGCCCGTAAAACCTAAGACGCTTGGTACATATTGTCAACCGACAATGAAGTTCCTGAAAAACAAAGGACGCACGAGATGGCCACCGATTGGTAGAACAAGCGTTCCAAGATAGCGTAGGTCTTGAACACGATTCTGCAACCTGACAACGGAGGCGAGAAGTTTCATGGAGAACGATTCAGAGTAGCTCGAGTCGGCGATATCGAGCGAACGCAATGGATGCGTCGTCTCCATCAACTTTGAGAACAACAGCGATAGCTCCTCCTGCTTTTCTAGCAACCGCGTTTTAGAGAAACATGTTTTGAGACGGGAGATGTGCCGAGCGGGAACCAGGGCACAAGCAGCTTCGGAAAATGTACATTCCAGGGTCGCCAAGTTTGGGAGAGCACCAGAGTCGAGGGATTGCGATCCGAGTGCGGAGGTCCGGGTTCCCTCGGGAACGGAATAGTCCGCGATATATAAGTCATCGATGTCGATTTGGGTGTTGAGAAATGATACGAGATTAGCATCCCACTGCAGGTCACAGTGAAAGCTGCGGAGCCGGAACGTGGTGCCGTTGAAAATCCATGCCTGAGCAGCATCGCCCACATAATCGAGGCGAACGTTGAGAAAACGTAACTTCGTCGTTTGGTGCAGCGCCTCAGACACGGTTGGCCAAAAGTCGTTCGGAAAACAGACCTCGGACTGGGGCTTGCCTTCACTGCCGTCTCCGTCGGCGGCCGTGACGAAAAGTGTGAGACTCTCGATTATTACCGCGAGACGGGGGGTCCTGGAAAACAGGCTGCAAATCCTAAAGGTCTCCCACGCATCCGATGCGTGAATTGTGTTGTACAGTGCCTGTTCTGCTACGTGCTGAAACTTCTTGTTTACCCGGCAGAGGGCACAAAGGTCTGCTCTGTTGTCCAAATTTTGGGCGACGAGACGATACGTCTCTAACGATAGTCCCATCTGACGATGACGTTCAGTGAGCATTTGGTCACTAAATCTTCCCTTGACAAAGAGAATCTAATTGCATACCAGCCGGATCCAGCGGTCGTGATGGAGGTGGTAAAATGACGATATCAGAACCCTTGGATTTGCAATGGCTTTGCGGGTTGCTACCAGAGGCTACCACCACCCAGCTATGGCGAACACAAAGGCGACGTACCACTGAGACTATGAGGTGGTAAAGAGGCAGTGTGCCACGGAGAAAGCGAGAGAGTCCTTTTAGGTCGAACTATCGTCGCAAAAGCGCTCAGACCACTGGAAATGGGTAGTACAGGAACAACACTAGATGCGGAGAGGCACAAATCACATCATATGCTGATCCCGTGGGCTCGCTCTATCAGCAAGCTTGGCATCGGAATCCGTTCTGCTTGCCCGAAACGTCGACCTGTGACATGGAGAGGATAAGGAAATGGAAGCTTTGATGTGCATCGTGATCGCAGCAGATCGCTGTATTATGTCCGAGTCAGTGAGTATCCACGCGAATATCATGTGGTATCTAGGTGCACATGTGGGAACTGGATAAATGGTTTTGAATTGACTGAAATCATAAGCACACGATCATCTAGAAAAAAAGAAGCACGGCGTGGTCACATTAAGCAAAGTTTGAAAAGCGATCCAAGACGCATGCATTAGTCTCGGGAACGGGCGAAAACACTGCCAGTGAGCCTGAGCTTTGTTCGTAGGATAATGCCTGGAAGTCGTGAGCCATAATATGCTGGGCGATGTATGAATGTCCCTGAGGGATGGTTTTGCACGGCGCCGGAACTACGACTGTTTCAAAAGACGAGACAATTGTTTCATCCTTAGCCAGCCTAAGCCGCGGCCAAAGTACGACCACTATTTGCCAAGACAAGCTGATGACCCGTGCGCGTGATTGATTGATTGATCCATGGTCGCTATCAGGGATGGATCAGTAAGCGTACACTAGCTTTCTTCTACCAGTCGATCGCCAGAAGTTGTTATTAGCATGGAAACCACTGCCATTAACCGGACTCCGATCAAGTTTCGGCCAATCGCAAAGCTCCATACTGCACCATCTATAAGCACTTGACCCACGGCCCAGGCTGTGTATGTCTAATTTCGACCGAAAGTTATTTTGGACTCGCACCTCGACACATGCTTACCAGAATGTCAAGTTGCAAGATGTTCAAGCAGCTTGACGAATAGGCCAATATTATATATGGAGCACGAAGAATTCCGGGGCTCGGCACGACGTGGAACTGTACACCAAAAGGATAAAAAGTCCAATTGTTATTCAGATCACCCGGCACTCTCTAGGCGTAATCATCTTTTACAAATGGAAACGTCAGTAAAGGGGTGCAATCCGAAGATCGGTACGCATGGAATAGAAATGTCAAGTCAAACACGGGCGTGCGACCAGAAGCCTATTCCAGCTTCTCCAACTCTCCCAGCCTTTGTAGGACGACATCTTTGCTAGTCTCTTCAATCTCGCCAGCTAAGAATATTTCGTCCAATATGGCATATACCTGTAGGTTTTGAGAATGAAAGGAGATGATATGAACAACGGGGTTTCTAACCTTGTAAAAGTTGAAGACGAGATCCAACTCGCATACGTTATCAAAGAAAGCATCTTGAGAAAGAGCGCAAAAACGCATTGTTAGATGTCACTGGTGGTAGGTTGTTTCGGAGCTCAAAGCTTACCAAGAATCTCTACGAAAAGATGGATAGCCTCGAGATACGCTAGCTCGTTGTCGTTGGCATCAACGCATACACAAAAGAAAAGGCCGGCATAGCGACGGTACACCACTTTGTAGTTCTTGAACTGTGGGTCATGTGAATGGGAGCAAACTTCATCGGCATTTCTCGCAATGACCGACCTCGACGAAGTTGGACTGATACTTCTGATCACGAGGTGCAACTAGTCTGTGCACTTCACCTCGGAGCCTCACCTAAAGAACAAACAACACTGTTACTCTGACGCATATCTGACAAAATTGGGTATCAAGTACCTCACCTTTTCTTCGTCGTCATACGGTACATACCACTTCGACAGCCGCGTTTTCCCTTGTCTGTTCTACATCCTTGTTATTTCCTCGTTTTAAGTCGACGGAGTGAGCTCACCTGCACCAGTATGAACCTGATCATCGCGGCATTCGGGATGTGCGCACACGCTGTGTGAGGCTAGCACTGGCGAGTCAACCAGATTAGGTAACAAAGGTCTGGGCCTCGGCAGACCGCGGCCCGCCAGAGTGACTCAAGCAAGTCATGACTCTGACCACTACCGTGACTACGGTCGTCATCTTCTAAAGCACTGCCTTTTCTTTCTGCAGCATAATGGGTAAGAGGATAAGTTGATATAGAATGAAGCCCTGAGAGTGCTTCT
>QFES01007522.1:0-13177 GCA_003316375.1 Tylopilus plumbeoviolaceoides
CGTCACTTCTGCAACACGCCTCCAGCGGTGATCACCATGGGTGATTGCAATACTCTTCCCCTATGGCCTGCTCTCTTGGCCCCGAGCGCGCGAGTCGTGACACCGCCAGGGTTTTTTCTCTTCTCTGCGAGGGTCCCGCCCACCCTCGCAGCTCACCACCCAGCAGGTCCCGACTCCCGTCCTGGGCCGGTCAGCGCTACGCGCTGCGCCCACACACACACACCTCTCACCATAACCGTAGCACCCATCCGTTACCACACATGTACCTAACGATAGAATACATGTTTCTGCGATCACCCATCATTCGCGTCTCGCACAGCGCCGTCCAAAGACGCCTTACCTTGGTTGACAATCGCACAACATCACGATCAGTTCTATCGGTTGATGTATTTTCTCGGTGAGAAAGTTAACGTCGTGCAGTCTTCAATTGCAATCTCGGTCATTGGATTGCTTTGTCCCCGGCGTTCACGATAACTGCTCTTGCAAATGCTCAGATTCAAGTTGATCGAAGTTTTCATGACGATTCCAAACCTATCACCGATCAGGTGCTGGGTCCTTCCAAAAGTCGCAAGGATGAATCTACCTGGTAGAACAACCCGCGATTCCGGTTCTTTGAAGCAGGTTTGCAGCCAGTTCGCCTACACGCCCCTTTATATAATGGCTTAGACAGTCCCCAGACCAGCAGGATACGATCATCCTCCATCAAGCAGCACTAGAACTCCGCCATCTAGGTCACAGCGACCGACGACGTTGAGCAACCTCGTGTTGTGGCCTTCCGCCCAAACAGAAAGTCCAATCTCGAAGATGGAGTTATACGATGGATCATTTGTCTGGAGAAGATCTTCTTTCTTCAGACAAACGACCCATCGTATTTCCCAATCCAAGTCGATTCCTTCTATTCTCAGGAGATAAATTGCCACAAAGCATTTCGCCAGCAAGGTATCAAGTGGTGCGAATGTCGTCGAGCCTGAGGAACCAACTTGAAGGCTAGCGATTAAAATTCAAATCATCGTGCACAGCCGGGTCGAATGCCCTTTTACTCGGTTCAATCTGTCGGATTCTGCCCAGGGAACCGTCGGAACCGTGAGGCAATCAAGAAGGGGTGCTAGTAGGCCTTCGCCTACATGGTCACCCTGATCGCTCTACTGCTTCTCATCTCAACGCCTCGTCTTCAGGCTACACGAACATTAACCAACCGGCATGCCATAAATCTAACGCGAAAACCCCCAAGATCATGTTGTATTCGCCTCACTTTATGTGGTCTTTCAGCCCACACAATAACATACTGCATAATGAAAACTGTTTCTTGCGAGGATTTGTTCTACAAATGGATGAATGCTTCACATCACTTACACGTTTGTTGACGACGTGCGTTTCCATTCGGGTTCCCTCTGAGAAGTAGTGTGCTTTTCACCATGTTCTGGATTCTTGCGCATTCGCTGGCGTCAACCTGAAGATTTGGATGTTACGAGGATGCGCTGTACCCCTAGACAAACTTGTTATATCCAGATATTCGCCCGCCTCACTGTTCCCGTCCGCGCCTTTCTCTTCGTGAAGGTGATGATGAGATAGCCCTTCGTCAAACCTTAACTTCCTTCTTCGGGGGCATGCCTTGTAGCAGAAAACTATCGAACGAACAGGATATGTCCACGAAGGGGGAAGATGCAACCGATTCTGTGCGAACTGGTCGAGCTCTTCTAGAGGGTCCATCTTCTCGTCTCCAGGTCTTCGCGATTCATGTCAAAGTTGACAGCACGTTCTTGCGTTGACCGCACAATCGGTAGCATGGCAATGTCAATTTCCCGAGGTTGAAACTTCCAGCAAGTTTTGCTTGCGAGCTCTTCCCGCATGCTTTGAAACGCGCGAGTGAGCGCAATCCTGCAATATCTCCAGGCCATTTGTTGGATCCACGAATGAGCTCGGGGCAGGTATCTGGATTCCCTGAGTGACCCTGACACAGCGCCGTGGTGGGACTTACTCACCACTAAGCGTCAAAGGCTCGAGTTTCCTTGGGGCAGTCAAAGAAAGCTATAGTTAGGATAGATAGACGAGAGAATGCTTTGCCAGCTTAACGCCTTGAGTTTGCCTTTGATGCTTTCTCAGAAAGTTCAATGTTACGGACAGAAGCGGTTGAAACGTACTCTGCAGTGGCCCTTTGTCTGACAAGCGTAAGCTGAGCCGCATAAGTTTTTCCAGGTTGTCATGTTCTCACTTTTGGCACAAGCAAGCGTGCTAATCAGGTGGTGCGACATCAAAAAATTTGGCTAAAATAATGAATGTTAGAGTGATTCACCTTGCGAATCGAGCACCAGCCTGAGTCGACAGCTAGGCTAGGTACCTGTACCCGCTGATTAGCATTTCTGAGAACGGGCTAATGACCTGGACAGAGGTGAAAAAACTCTTACATTGACAATCCAATCCCGGCGAGTGTCAAAGAAAGACAAATGACGAGGATGTACGAATAACAGCGATCACCGTGAGTTGAGGTATAAACCAATTAGCTGCGAGATAGATTCGAACTTGCTTCATGGTTCATACCTTGGCAATCAATTTCAAGTTGACAGTTACCCCAGGTGGTTCGTATTATTTTACCAAGGAATCATTAGGCCATCGGAAGTTGATCATCTGAAACTTGAAGAAAGAGGTGAAAATAATGAGTATCACGATAAGGGGTAATAACTCGGACGTACTAAATGATGGTGGGAGTGAGTTAGGGTGTAGGTTGAAGCTAGATGGCTATTGCAACTTGAAGAGTTGAATACGCTGGGTCTCAGTGCTTACCTAGGTGATGAATTTCAAGTCGACAACCAGGCTATGCGGGCGGTATTTTACTTACTAGTAGACCATGAAATAGGCTAGCTCAGGTTAGCGCGCCCGGTGACCTGATTGCTTGAATTACTGCTAGACGAGCAAGGGCTTCCACTGCCGCACCCGGGGCACTGGCGAGTGAGTCGCTGGGACAGTTCAACTAGTTTCATCTATTGGCACGGAAGCCATGTGACACGAGTAACCTACCCGCACAACACATATATAACTCATCGTGTTTGCCACTTACAATATATCTAATGCGAGGAGCACATCACTACCATCTCATCCAAATCCTCAGAATTCGAACTAGCCTATATTTACAAACCACATAATGGATCTGTTTCCGGTGAGGATTTGCTTCATAATGGATAAACATTCATACCACCTACCTGTTTGTCGACAATGTGTTTCTATTCTCTCGTAGAGACACGGCTCCACACTTCTGTTTCTTTCTTTCCGGGATGAGCGGCAAGACAGTGGTGAAACTACAGAAACGAATGTTAGCGACGCAGGAAATAAAACCAAACACCACTCACTGCATCCTCAAAATTCATCTTCTCAGCCTGCGAAGGACACAAGCTACACACCACTTTGAGAGTCGAACGACGCAACACGTCATACGTGGTCCTGCTGGGGTTCTGCCCCATTCTTTTCACTAGGTTCTCGACTCTTCCGGATGCGGTGACGTCGACCCGAAGATTTTCAATGCTACGAGGATGTACGTCGTATCTCAGGACAGACCTCGCCATGATGAATTTGTCATAATCAGACACTTCACTGATCATCTCGCCTACGCGTCTCTGTCTGTAAAGGTGATGATGAGATAGTGCGTCGTCGAACCTCAACTTCGAGTGGGAGCCTCGGGGGCAGGTCTTGCACCGGAAAATCACCCAGTGAAAATGAGGTTTCGACAAAGGGGGAAGATGCAGCTGATTGTGGGCAAGCTGCTCGAGTTCTTCCACAGCGGCCAAGCTCCACTTCCTGATTGCGGGGGGTAGTACACGACGTAATTTCGTCTCTAGGTCTTCGAAATTCGTGTTGGAGCTGACCGCACGTTCTAGCGTTGACCGCACGATGGGCAGCTTGGCAATGTCAGGGTGCCGGGGTCGGACCTGCAAAGAAGGGTCACTTTCGAGCTTTTCCTGCATGCTTTGAAACACGGAAGCGATCGTAGTCCAGCACTTCCTCCAGACCATATCTGTTTTGACGCTTTGTGCCCAAGTAATGAGCTGGGGGCAGATATCGTCCCATTCTAGAGTTCCTGGGTAACTACGGTACAGCACTACGCCAAGGACTTACTCACCACCAACCGTCAAAGGCTCAAGTTTTCTTACTTGGGGCAGTCGCAAAAAGCTGTAGTCGCTGTCTTTATACGAGACAACGTCTGTCCACCCTAACTCCCTGAGTTTGCCTCTGATGCTGTCTCTAATATCAGGCATAGTTACGGCCAGTAGTGATTCAAACGTACCTTTCCACCCTCTGTCTTCTCACCAACGAGAGCCAAGCGGCCTTTTGTAACAATATCTTACGTTCCCAAACTTGGCAAAGTCGAGCATGCTAATAAAACGAACAGTGCATCGTCAAGCTTAGTAAAAGAACATGTATCAGAGTGACCTACGCTCCGAATCAACTCCCAAAAGTCGTTCTGCTCGGCTAAAAACTTATCCATGGAAACACCTCGTGGCCGTGTACGCCTTTTCGCAGTATCCCAATCCAGCAGCGAGAATACGGGAGGAATGTTCTCAATGGTCACTGTGATCTCCAAGCCAGGATCATCTCTCAACGTGTACCGCATAGCTCTTGGGAGACGTAGTCTATTCCAATCAAAGCTGTACCTGTTGCGAAAGGCGGTATATTGCGGTATCGTCCTGTAATAGAGCCGTCAACTCTGCTATGCATCGCCAAGGACGTGCACCGACATCTTTGGGAAGCACTTTAGGCAACATCGCATCCGCAGCTCCCATTCAATAGTCTCACAAGGACCGAAGCATCCCTGTGAGCGGTATCAGGATACGAACCAAGTGCATCGAAGTAGGATGTTCCACCCACGTGGCATTCTGGAACGAACGCAAGATGCGTGTATTGTGGCGGAGACATGTGATCCGGGCAAGGAGGGAAGCCCTCGACATTACCGATGACATTCTTCCATAAAGTAGAAGCCTTCCTGCGGTCTAGGAGGAATTCACGAAACCCCTTGGTAGTCCTGGCGAGATGAAGGAGATCCAAAGGCTGCATGAAAAGGAAAATCTAACACGAAAACGGTAAATATTTCGGAACGTCTCGAGTGATCAGACTCATGAAGCGCCCTGACCTCGATCAGTACGTCCAGCGGCATATCCATGAGCGTTTGGATAGGGGCCTTTGGCAGTGTGGCACGCTTCGCCTTGTGCCTCGTCGACCGTACCATGATTGAAGGCGGTTGTGCGGCGACAGTTAAAGGAGAAGAGAAGGGAGTCCGGGTGAGTCGACGTCAACAATATTAATGCACCTGTGCTGTCACGCAGACGGTCACCATTATTTGTCGTCACGCAGTTTACCCTTAATTAGTCGGAGTTCCCTTGTCGATCTTTATCATTGGTGCACCGTGGAATCACCAAATTCAAGCTTTCCCAGAAGCCGTACTCGAGTTCGCGTTTGCTGTGAAAGTAACTGCAAGGTGACCTTGCCGACAGGCTGTATTCGCATCACCTCATCCGATACTCCATTCGACTAGATACATACTGCAACATCTTTGGAAGCTGCTACCGGCGACCTTCATGACGGATTAACATACACCTCTTATGAGTTTGCTGACGACGCGATCTTGGAGCGTTTTTGCTCCCTCGCCGAGTCACAGCTCCATATCTTTGCTTCTTTACTTCCGAAATGTGCGTCGAGACAGTGTCGAAACTACAGAATAAACGTCAGCGACACAGGGAAACATCATCAAACATGACCACGTACTGCGACCTTGAAATCCATCTGTTCAGCCTCCGGAAGACACAAACCGCAAGCCACTTTCACGGTCAAGTGACGCAATTTGTTACAGTCATATGTGATTGCACTGGGGTTCTCTCCCATCTTTTTTACCAGGTTCTCGACTCTTCGGGATGCGACGACGTCTACTTGAAGATCCTCAACGCTACGACATTCTGGGCGGGACCTCAGTATAAACCTGTCATATGCGGACATTTCGCCAGTCTCGCTGTCCTTTTCTTCAAGCATCGTGTAAATGTAACAACAGCCTTGTGCTGCTTCAAAACGTCAACCCCCGGCGACCGCTATACCGAGTGCATCCCTTGCACCGGAAAATCACCCAGAGCAGAGCAGGTTTCGACGGAGGGGGGAGACGCAACTGTTTCCTAACGAACTTCTCGAGCTCTTCTTCGGCAGCCAAGCTCCGTTTCTTAATTGCAGGGGAAAGTATGCGTTCTAATTTCGTCTTCAGGTCGTCCCGGTCCGTGTCAGATTCGACGGTATGTTCCAATGCCCAGCGCACGGCCGGAAGCATGGCAACGTCCTTTTTCCGAGGTATATCTTCATAGAAGTGTCACTACTGAGCTGTTCTAGGACGGCGTGAAATACGGAAGTGAGCGTATCCCTACAATTCACCCAGGCTGTTGTCTTAGCGTCTTGTGCCCAACTGATAAGCTGGGGGCAGATATCGGCCCATTCTGGAGCCGCTAGGTAACCTGGTGCAGCATTGCGGCAGGATACACCCACCAGTAGATGTCAAAGGCTCGAGCCTTCTTAATTCGGCCAGTAGCAAAAAATCGTTGTGATGTCGGTCAGAGGAGACAAGGTCTGCCCAACCTAGCACCTTGGATACTATTTCTAATATCAGGGATAGTTACCGCGCCTTGTGGGAGATGTTGCCCAAGCTGTTCCGCATTCCTACGCATGGATCGTTGAACCTGGCCTGCGCCTCAATGGCCCTATCTGCATCCGCTTAAAGATGAGATGTAGATGATAACGGTCGTACCATATACATACTTTCAACAGGAATGAAGTTGTCTCATTATTTCTAGTAACCGATATCACAACGTGAACTGCTCGACATGGATAGCCACACCACCCAGTTCAATTCCTCGCACAACTCCCAAGCGGGCAACAGCATTTTGCGCTTCCGTTGTCATACTCGTTGGTCCGCTTGCGCAGACAGCAACACCTCCCACGTATCGGCTTGGCTGAATCCGTCCTAGACTGCAGTGCTCCGCACCCTCTTCCCCGACTGACCCCGCAGAAGAGGCGCCTGGTGCATTAGCCAAGTCTTGAAGCAGCTGGTAAATCGATGGCCTTAACATTGACACATCACAATTTGGGATCAAAGGCACCGCTTCCGGATTGCACAAACATGTGACAAACACCGAGATGTGGAGATCGATCGAGGAATCGACAGCGGCGTTGGCGATGTCTGTCAACATGGGTGCGAACCACGAGAAGTTGCCTAAGACACATGCTGAGACAAGATCCGACGGAGTCAACAGAGCGTGCGTACCAAAGGATCGAATATACCACACAAATTCGATGCGTCGGGTCCGCTCGCCGCTGCGGCGATGCAGTTTAACGCACCGTCCTACGATGTCGTCCAACAGACTGAGTGTGAATGTAGCATCAGATCCCCCGGAGACGAGCAAGGCCGTCTCGTACTGTCCAAGGTCAACGCTCGACCCTCCATAGGGCCCGTCAATCATGACCTGAAGAGAGACAGAGACGTCGTGGCCATTATTATCGCAGCTGTCATCCACCGCGACTAGCTTTTCTTGTTGGTTACGGACATACGTGTTGAGCGCACGTGTCCAATCGCCGTTCACTCGCGCAGCGAGAAGTAGGCCTGGATTTGAAAGGCAAGAGTGTGCAGGCGGAGCGGAATGGATGCTCAAGGGATGACTCTCTAGCATGCGCCCAGAGAAGGACACCCGGAGGCTGACGTGCTGTCCTGCAACCCATCCTTCATTACAATCGTGGACGCGCACCTGAGATCACACCATCAATACATCAATACCGGAGATACCCCGACATACTCACGAGCGCCATAAACTTGTCCGGGGCCGTCACCGTGACGTCTTTCAATCGGTAGCGAAGCAGACGCAGAGACATGTCAGCCGCATAAAATGCAAGTGGCGGGAATACCCGATACATATATTGTGTGATAACACACGCACACGAAGAACGCGATAAAAGTGAGGATACTAATGAGCATGTACGCGTTAGCATCGCGAGTCAGACGACCAGAATGCTCACTGGAGTACAAAGAATACTTGGTAAAACCATCTGCGGATAGGACGGATAGACAAGGTGACGATGCAGCCGAGCATGGCAAAGGCCGCGACACCTTAACGTTTCCTTCTGGGGACCAAGAATGGGAAGATCGTATTGGATGTGATTGCAGATCCAAAGACCACCGTGGAAGAGGGGGGCAAGAAACATGATGCGTCCCGCCATGCGATGGAGAAAGTTGAATGTTTCATAACCGTGGCCAGGTCCAAGAAGAAATGACAACAGTGAGTTTTTGGTGGCAAATAAGAACACGATTGGAAACTGGGCTAATGCAAGGAAACCTGGGAAGGCAGGGTTTGAGACGTGTGAAGTGAATGAGAAGTGAATGAGAAGGAAGGGTTACATACCTGCTCGGTTCGGATTGGAAATGAGGGGGGCATCCTTGATGCAAACCAACGAATTGCAAGGTATGCCGCGAGAACAAAAACTAAAACAGACCGTTGGACAAAGGAGGTAGGAAATGAATAAGGAGAGGGTATGCACGTTGTCCCGCGTTCAGCTCGACATACGGCACCGACCATTGCCCAACGACCGCCAATGAATCCCAATACGCGGCTACCCTGTGACCTCTAGACTGGGATTGGACCGCGGGCGTCTTTTCCTCGCTGATTACAGCAGAATATGCTCCCTTTCCGGCTCCTCCGGACACGCCAAAGAATCCCGTGAGTGAACGTCCTCGCTGTAATGCACGCACGATCGTCGGGAGCAAGAGGATGATAGCGGCACCCAAGCACGAACACCAGATAGCAGTGAATTTCCACTGCCATATCGGATCTTCGACGTAGGAACTAGAGGATCATAGGCGTGAATACGCGTGGCTGTCACTGGCTGAAAACAAACATTCTCAGCTCTGGACGGACTTGTAGATTTGCAAGCTGGTTGGGATCGTCGGCGCATCACCAGACGACATGATGACTGATAGAATGCGCTCCGCAGTCTGTGGGACAGACTCGGACGTGAGAGGCTTTAGTAAATGTCCTCGGTTGAGCGCTTCTCGGGCCGGGCAACTGTTGCTCTGGTGTTGTCCTTTGTTTGTCCGTAGTAAACATTCTGCAAGGGGTTACCGGACGGGTTTGTGCAGTTGTTTGGTTGGGCCACTGGCAGGGATCGCCCGTACCTCACACCTCTCTCACCAGTGCCCAAGCTTCTTCTACACCTCTCCCTCGCCTGCGCCCGACCGAAGCAATGGTCAAAGTCAACGCCACTGTGTGCCACCGACCTCATATCAAACGAAATGATACAATTTGGTATTTGGGCTTAACGTGTTTATCCAAAGCTAATAGGCGGAGGTCGCTGACATTTGGTGCCGTGCCTTCGCCGTCATGCCGTCATGGCCACCTCCTATATTCTTCTTAATCCTCTTCTCGTGTTGGCATTTGTACTGACTCTTCTCGTCTCACCAGAGGATTACTTCGTCACCCGCCCCACTCCCTCCCTTAATTGGTTCTTCTACCTAGTCCCGATCTTGTATTTGTTTCTTGCGGTTCAGGAGGAACTCACGCAATCCCTTGGTCGAGAGAATGCTCTAGGAACGGGAAGATCCTTTCGAGAGCAGTTGTGAGGACGCGTCCAGAGTGATAAAAAACATGAAGGCGCATTGACCTCGGTCAGGACGTCGAACGGCATATCCAAGAGCGACGGTGTATGCGCTGTGCCACGCGCTGTCCTCTGCTGGGCCGACAGCATGACGGCCCGGTATGAAATTAGGAATGAGAGCGCGTTGAGCAAATGCATGAAATATAAAGGTTTACATGTCTCGGAGTGGCATGTTAGTCACCACGTATCGTACTCCAGTGGGCGTCAACTATGAGGAGAAGTCCACAGAAGCCATCGTTATAAGGCAAAGCAAATGTCACTTGACGCCGGCGGCTGGTTCGGGACAAGATAAATTGGCCGGAGCAAGGTGACTGCACCCGTCTCGGTGGCTGTGCAGAAGTACTGAGTAGCAAATCTCGTTTGATTCGTACTTGGAACAACAATCGAGAGCGATAAGCGTGTGTCACCGGTGCCCGGAGCACAGGGATATATGGCTCGGCTAGAAAGAATATCATACTACAGTGTGTAGCAACATATATGGTCCGTCACGACGACAAACCTACAGACACTATCCACACACGGGTAACGCACGGCCACTCACGGTTTCGGCACCCGAAGCGTCTTGCTGACCATCGCAGCCGCCCACACGCCGAAAATAATGCTGACCGGATGCAGGTCGCCCCGTCCCCCGGGCGAGCCCCACAACGTCACGACGCCGCCTGGTATGCCATTCTTGCCCTCGATCCATCCTTGATGGGTCCAGTAAAACATGACGGCGACCAGGGCGAGCGAAGACGGGATGGGAAGACCTTCAAAGTACCGTGCTTTCCCGGCAGCGTCCTTTGGAACCACTGCGACCGTGGCGTTAAAGCGGGCGAGACGAGCCAGCCCACAGCATATGAAGCCTGTTAGGCACACTGTGTCAAGGTACGTTCGAAGACCGACGACGAATGCGAGGACAGCCGGTGCGAGACCAAAAGAAATCTGTGTGGATGATGAAACAAAGTGTCTTCGACATGACATGATTCTCTTACCAAGTCAGCAAGACTGTCCAACTCTTGTCCGAGCAAGCTGGAAGATTTCCTCCACCTCGCAACTTTTCCATCGAAAAAGTCAAACATGAGTCCCGCTAGGGGAAGGGCAAACGCCCACCACAAAGACTCGTCATCGTTGTGGATCAAGTAATGGGCCGAGGAGAAAATCGAAAAGGAGCCACAGACACCATTCATGATCGTAACAAGGTCAGCCAACCTAAAGTTTCTGCACCGGCTGGGTCAGCATAGATCGATAGAAGAGCAGGAGCCGCATGCCGTACCTGACCATAGAAAAGTGTCCGTCCGTATCCATGTATTGTCGAAGAGCGTGATTATCATGAGTTGGGGCAGCACCGTTGGGCTTGGGGGTCTTATTGCGAACCATTTGTGTGATGAAAACGTTGCGCAGTACAGACGCAGGGATGGGCAGACGACACAAAATGTGGCATCATCTGGCGCACAGCCGGAGCCATTGAGATTCGGGGTCCACATGCACAGCTGATCCGGAGGGGACCCATGGTACCGCCTAATAAACAAGAACCACTACCTACTGAACAAGACTACGGCTCGACTGCCATCGCATCCTCTCGCTGCGACTTGTCGAGCTCGATGCTTCTTGCGGCATATAGGTTGGGGTGTGTAACACTATCTCCGCCACCTACCCCCTCTCCCTTCTTCACTCCTTTACTAGCATGCGTGATTTCAAAGACGCGCGTGCAGGCGACGTGATAGTGTCCGTCCTTAACGGTCTTCGTGACCTCATGCAAGTCGTTCATGGTGAGACCCTGAGAGGAATACGCAGAGAGAAGCGCCGATTGTAGGTTCTCGGGGCTAAAGTGTCGATACGGGCATCCATGGCAATCTCCAACGCCAGGTTTGTCCATCAGAATATGTTGACAACTGCGAGTGACCCGTGCCCGTCAACCTCAGTTGAGGTCCAGAACATGCACGTACACACCTTTTCGCGGGATAATTTGCACGCCTCCCCTCCAACCCGTACGAATGTCTGATGTTATACTTGTATTCTTTGTTGAACTGGTCGTCCGTCTTCGTGCTAAACGACTTTCTCCAGAACGCAATCGCTTCGTCGATCGAGAGACCCAAAACCTGTGCAGTGCATGAGTGACACGATCAAAGTGTGCACACGTTGTTGTCCTGCCTTGAGGAAAAGGCCATATTGCAATCTCCCAAAGTGTTTCAAGTGATGATCCCTGACCAAGCACTCGTGCAAATTTCGCATGCACATAGGGAAGTGCTTCCTCGCCAGATCATCGATCATATCGGCTCGGATCTCATCTCCAGTGGCGGAGGAGTTCACCCATTCAGACGGGACGCCGGCAAGGAATCCCTGGGATAGATTGTTCAATATCGGTACCAATCTCGTGTCCTCGTCCAACCGTGGAAGCATTTTGGCAGTGTACTGTTGGCCTCAGCGATGCTCCAATGTGATCGTACCGAGGGAACTCACTTCGAGTGCCATCCCTAGTTTTCTCTCAAACTCGTTGAACACAAAACCAGACACTTCGCTGCTGGACACGTAAGCATAACCTCCACGTAAGAGGACACGTCTTTTGGCGACCAGGTCGGGTACTCTGGTCCAAGGAACCTGACATGCAATATTTCAATATCACACTTTGTTCACGACGTTCGGCATACCTTGTGATACTGTGCAGCCAAGCCATCCGACGATTTTCCTTCGAGCGCCAACAACTCCTTGGTGTACATGTCCCTTTCCGATTCGGGGACCTAATGACGATGGGTCAGTGCGCGGAACAACAAAAAAGGCTCGAGGACTGACCTCGTCCCAATCAAACGCCTGCTCCCCAAGAAATCTCGACCGTTCCTTCGAGTCATCCGTCTCGTACCGTACCCTAAACAACGTCGTCTCCGCTTTGACGAATCGCCTCCTCAGCTCCTCCCTAAGCGCGACCATCACGCTCAGCGTCACACTGAGAAAACAGATACACGCACGAGCGGCAGAACGCAAGTCGAAGGACGAAATGGCCGATGTGATCCTGTCGTCGCTCCGTCTCCACGGGCACCGTTTTCGCCGTGTTGCTGTGGAGCGGGAGATGGTTTTGGCATTGCGTGTCGGTCACGCTTCGGAGCTCCTCCCAAGATCGGTTGCGTGCAAACGAGGACTCGATCTCGGCGAGCACGCGGAGGCGGTTGAGCGCGCACGTTTCGAATTCTTCGAGTGTGACTTCGTATTGTGGTGGGTTGTCGTAGCTGACGCGATGCTGAGCTTACGCGCGCGCCGGTTCGTAGACAGTGACGAGCACGTACAAGTTCAGCCGGAAGGGATAGGCGGAGTCACTTGGGACAGGGGAACTGGCGGTGGTCTTGGATCGCTTCGCCTGAGTTCGTTCTCTGTTTTTGTACATTTTATCGCATTGACTCGGATATGGTGGATGTGTCTGTCACGGACGCGTGGCATCACGCGTCTCGTCACACCCTCTCCCCGTGGCATAACAAAATACAAAACAGTGTATTAGATAGCAACGACGATGATTTTAGACGAAGGATGATACATAATACTA
>QFES01007526.1:7970-23078 GCA_003316375.1 Tylopilus plumbeoviolaceoides
ATCGCATTAGTCGTGGGAATATAAAAAATAGACAGAAAAGGTTAACTTAGGTCCCATCCAGCAAACCATTAGTAAGCCCGGCTACTGTAGTTTTACCTCGCCTAAAGTCTCCCCGAAACTCTGACATCACCCCGTGTGACTAAGCAAGCCGTGTGATTCAACATGTGACCTACGGCAACTTGCAAGTACCCGGTGGTCATGTGCAGTGACTGGTGATCGACATACATCAGCAAACCCCTTATGTAATGTGCCAGGCCATAGGGGACATCTGCAAATCACTCATTTTCGCACAGCTGTCATAGCCTGTCACAGGTTTACAGCACCAGTACAGCATCATTACAGCACGTGTCAGCACCACATGCTGCTTTCAGCAATATTACAGCACAATTACAGCACGACAGAAGCCAGTGCCACAGGCACCCATCAGTCACAGTACGTCACAGTTAAGTACAGCCGGTACAGCGACACGATCGTACAGTGCTACATTAGTACAGTTTCATATTACAATTATTTTCGTAGCTAAATGTAGATTTTGTTTTCCTAATGACAAGAAACTTAACGATTTTTGAGTGAACGTGTCACGTGACTGGTTGTTGGAATGCGACGACTCGGACTTACACGTGCGGCACGCCACCACTAGCACCTACGACACAACAACGATGACCGTCGTGTTCCACCACCACCACCACCATCCTCCCCTCTCGCCACCCAATGAGGACGAACAGCTCACCAGCGACGACGACAAGGACGACGAGGACTGCCAGTGCGCGTACGCCGTGGCGTGCCACGGAGCCCACCCAGCGACGACGACAAGGAGGACGGCGCGTACGCGTGCCACGGAGCCCACCCATCGACGACGACGAGGATAGCGCGTATGCGTCCCATGCGTCCCACCCAGCGACGACGAGGACGACGACAGCGCGTACGCGTGCTGCGCAGCCCACCCAGCGATGACGACGACGACGACGACGATGGCGCGGACGCGTGCCACAGACCCAACCCCGCAACGGACAACGACGACGACGACGACAGCGCGTACGTGTGCCGCGCAGCCCACCCAGCGATGACGACGACGACGACGACGAGGGCGCGGACGCGTGCCACGCGTGCCACCCAGCGACGAGGACGAGGACGCGTGCCGTGGATCCCACCCAGCGACGACGACGGCGCATACGCGTGTCCGCAGCCCACTCAGCGAGGATGACGACGACGCGGACGCGTGCCACCCAGCGACGAGGGCGAGGGCGAGGGCGAGGACGCGTGCCATGAGTCCCACCCAGCGAGGACGACGACCACGAGGACGGCGCGTACGCGTATCGCGCAGCCCACCCAGCGAGGACGACGACGACGCGGATGCGTGCCACCCGGCGACGAGGGCGAGGGCGAGGACGCGTGCCACGGATCCCACCCAGCGAGGACGACGACCACGAGGACGGCGCGTACGCATATCGCGCAGCCCACCCAGCGAGGACGACGACGACGTGGATCGATGACGGCGGTGTGTATGGCGTGCCATGTGCCCTTCGCAACGAGGACGACGCGTACAGGTGCCAGAGGAAGACAGACGAGGACATGAGTGGGGTACCAGTACGATAGGCATAAGGACATGTTGTATGTACTAGTATCTACAATACCATTTTTTTCCTATTCATTGGTGCACGGGTGACTGAGCTGAGTAGCAGCTGTATGCTGTAGACTAATAGTGGCCTGGGCACTGTGACCACTGTGACGTGCTGAGTGGCGCTGTGACGTGCTGGGTGGCGCGTGACGCTGTTGTAGCGCTTCGTGCTGCGCGGCGCTGTGCAGCGAAGGTGGCTGTGGTCGCGCTGTGACGTGATGTTACCGCGCTGTACAGCGCTGCACAAAGGGGGACTAGTCTGTGACCACTGTGACCCGCTGTGACCACTGTGACAGGCTGTGCAGTGCTGGCCAGCAACTTATGGTTTTGCTGATGGAAGAGTATTGCAATCACCCATGGTGATCACCGCTGGAGGCGTGTTGCAGAAGTGACGGTCAGTGAGTAGCGTCGCAGTTGTGCCCACTGGCATGAGATTTTGCAACATGTGACTGTTGGCGTGATTGTCTTGCAGTACGCCCAATCTGAACTCGCCGTATTGCAAGCCCTCTCGTCGCTCCCTCGCTCCTCTTGCAACCTGCGCACTCGTCTTGCAGTACACCCAGTCCTGGGCTGAATCCGTCATCTTGCAAGCCTTTTTGTTGCTCCCCCGCTCCTCTTGCAATCTGAACCTTGCCCCGTCTTGCAGTACACCCTGGCCCAATTTACTTTTGCCTTCTTCTTGCAAGCTCACTCATTTGGCCATAGCCCCCATCGCTCCGCCGCTCCTTCTTGCAGTACGCCCAATTCCAGGCTGAATTCATCGTCTTGCAAGCTCAACTGCCTACCTTATCTTGCAGCATGTCCAATCCAAACCCATCGTATCATGATTGCAAGCCATCTCCGAGTCTTGCTCCCCTCTTGCAACCTGAACCTTGCCCTGTCTTGCAGTACGTCTGTGGTCCAATCTGCTCTCGTCCTCTTGCAAGCTTACTCATTTGGCCGCAGCCCTGCCATCATTTGCCCCACTCGTCTTGCAAGCTCACCCATTTGGCTACAACCTTCCCACCGCTCCCCTACTCATCTTTCAACACGGACCTGCCTACCTCATCTTGCAGTACGCCCAATCTAAATTTGTTGTCTTGCAGTTCACCACGCTCACCCATTTGGCCATTGTGTTGCACGTGCCTACCTTACCTTGCAGCATGCCCTCCTCACTTCCCTCACTCATCTTGCAAACTCACTCATTTGACCGCAACCCTACCATCACTCCGCTCGCTCATCTTGCAACCTGGATCCTGAACTTGCCTTGTTTTGCAGTGTGCTCAATCCTATCTTGTCGGCTTGCAAGCTAACTCATTTGGCCACAGCCCTCCCATCGCTTTCCTGCTCATCTTGCACGCTCCCATCACGCTGTCTCAGGTAGTCCAACTAGAGTACATATGTCTTGCTGAATAAAACGGCGTGTGTACATCGGGGCAGATCTATGAGTATCATGCATCAAAAACGCCACCTGCACCCCAAGAACCTATGCCATCCTGCGTTTCCTTCAAGACCATCAGGAGAGGATCTCTGAGCTTGATAGATTTTACTTACTTGCTTCTCGGCATTGGGGGGTTTTTGTCAGCCGGATGACCCTTGACAGACCTTCCATCGTCTGATTCCCGTGGATTGACCCCCCTTTTCCCCCTACCTTTTGCATCCGAGGCCGGTGGGGGAGCCGGATTCTCTTTTCCGATCGCGTTGTCTCGCTCTGCACGAAGTGAAGGCACCGGTTTTCGCTTTGATCGCCCAAGCGAAGAGGACATTGTGTTGTCGTTATTGGCACTTGTGGGAAGCCGATTCATCAGCCCCGGCTCGGTCGGAGGGGGAATGAGTGGTTGTTGGGCCGTAGCAGTGACATCGGACAGCGGCTTGTGTGGCGGAAGAAGGCCCGGGGTTGTGACTGGCGAAGGGGTTGGCAGAGAAGAAGAGCCGGATCCATTGGTCGAAAGGGATGCCGAAGGTGTCATACCCACGCTTACCCCGCTCGGACTGAGCTGATTCTGGTCGCTCATACTGGGACTGCTCAACATCTTGACCTGATTAAAATCGTAATGCGCAGCGGGGAATCCTGCACCAAATTCCATCGGCATGAACTGAGGAGTATTCTGGTCTTGCGACAAGTGCAAGGACGAGCTAAGTCCAAAACTGTTGCCAGATATGGCCATCATGATGGCAGGAAACATGCCAGATGTGGTAGTGAGCGATCCCATCCCAGGTAGGCCAAATGACTGTAGCAGGAACGGATCATTCCAATTGAACGTGGCAAAGGGGTCATTGCCGTGAAGAAGGTCGGAAAATGACCCTGGGGTGGGGCTAGCGGCTGTGAAAGGATTTGCCATTCCCCACGTGGATTGGGGTGTTGCAAGATCGGCAGTCGTAACTTGTGCAGGATGGGATGCGGGGACTGTAGCAGGATGGGATGAGGGTGTTGCAAGATTCGAAGCTGTAGCTGCAGTGTTCGCGGTGGCAGGCATAGGGGAAGGTGCAAGATTGGGAGTGGAAAGCGTTGCAAGATGAGACGTGGGGTCTGTTGCAAGATGGGATGACGGTGTTACAAGATTGGAAATGGCAACATTTGCAGTAGTGAGCGGATTGGCTGTGGGAACCGTTGCAAGATGGGATGCGTCGAGTACTGCAAGCCTGAGACGGCATGTTAGTGTTGCAAGACTGGCAGCTGCGAGAGGCATATAAATACCGGATGGCATCTGAGGGCTTGCAGCGTCGTCGCGCTCCCCAGCTCGTCCATCTTCTCCACTCCTGTCGGTGCCCTTGCCTCCGTTGTCACTGTCCACCACCTCGTTAACCCTGCCGTGATTGTTGTCAACGTTGCCCGGATGACCTTCTGTCTCTTCCTCGTCCCGTTCGTTGTCGTCGGCAACCCCTGTTTTGTCGCGGTCACTCCCATCCATTGTGTGGTCTTTGCCTGTGCCACCGTGAACTGGTGTGGACTGTCGGGTTACTATCATTAATGCAGTCAGTAGGAATGAATGGCTCAATTCAACGCGTTGACTCACCGCATGCCTGGCTTAGAAATTCACCGAATGCCTCCACCACTTCACTATCGAACTTGGGGTAGACTTCAGCAAAGTCGTGTCCATCCCTTGTTGTCCCGCTGTGTAGACTGCCATTCCATGTAAGTAAATCATTCAAATCATGAACGCTGCTGGACTAACGTCAGGACAACGTTGCCACCTTCAGGGTCCAGTGGGTCAAGACCGCCCATCAGAATTGTAAACTTCATCCTGGTTTTACGACCCAGGTGGTCGATCACTTGTCAGAGCGCGGGAATGCATTGTTGGATATTGCTATCCTGGTTAGCATGAGCAATGGTGAGTAACATTAGACCCTTACTTGTGAAGCATGACTGGATCGGTCTCGTCATCATCGTCGCCGTCTGCATCGATGTCGACATCTTCTGACTTGCCATGCTTCTTTTTCCCTGCTTTCTGTTCGTCACTGATCATTTGACACTTGGATTTGATCTCAGGGGACTCGGCTTCAAATATATCTCGGATCTTCTGGTTGACCTCGGCAATCGTCATGCCCTTTGTGACGTGGGGCCGAACGCGTGCCCTATAGTGTAAATTAGTGTATACCTCCCAGGGCTGCTTTGAGCGCGTCTTCGGCTCAAGAAGGTCGTTGATGATTTTCGCAGTCCAGGAATTTGCTGAACGGTTTGACCCTGTGCCAGCGTGCCAATGCATCCAGCGCCGAATCTGTAGCTGGCGTTGTTGGATTGCTTCGGAGAGCATACTGCTTTGCTCTGGCGTCAGGGTAGCAGAGTCAGGGATGTCGGGTAGCGTAACGTGACGTTCCGGCCACTTCTGGAACCATCGCTGATATAGGCCTGGCCAATGCTTCGTGAACTTTCAGCCAGTGATGCGCTTGAACGCAACGAGCTCATCTTGCAAAAATTTCTTCTGCTCAGGCATGGTCCATTCTTGTGGCATCTACGTGAGTTCAGTTTATGGTTATGTAGGTACACTTAGGGTTCTGATTTCACCTTTGAAAACGCTAGCAGGCGAGGTCGAATAACGTGAGGCAAGATAGACAAGCTGGACAGAGTATGAGGACCCCTGCCGAGTGTGGTTATTAGAGAGAAGACATACGGTAGTAGACACACAGCAGAAGGTGCAACTGCAGGCTGGCTGACGACCTGAAGTAAGAGCTTCAGGACTGTCAGCGTACTAGTACCTCTTGGCAAAAAGGACGTACAGCGGAGATACTACATATGCTGGTAGACACAGAAGATGGCGTAACTGCAGCAGGCTAACTGACAACCTGAAAGCGTATTAAGACATTAAGACCATCAGCGCACTTCTTGA
The DNA here is from genome assembly GCA_003316375.1 of Tylopilus plumbeoviolaceoides. Classification (NCBI taxonomy): domain Eukaryota; kingdom Fungi; phylum Basidiomycota; class Agaricomycetes; order Boletales; family Boletaceae; genus Tylopilus; species Tylopilus plumbeoviolaceoides. The sequence continues at coordinate 13,896 of QFES01007526.1, forward strand.
AAAAAAAAAAAAAAAAAAAAAAAAAAAAAAAAAAAAAAAAAAAGAGAACGAACAGTGGTAGAAATTTGTATGAGGAGGACACACCGGTTAGTGGGGTGGCTGTCAATTTAAGGCGATCCATGCAGAAGACGTTCAACAAACAACGCGCTCAAAAACACGCTGATTGCATTCAACAGACACGCTGAACAGGGCAAGAGACAGAACATAGTCAAGGATCCAAGACAGACGAATTCGACTTACAGATTCAGGCTTCATGCTAGACTATCTTGGCGAGATATCTATACCCGCCATGATTGGCAGATCTACAGATATATGCTGACCCTTTTCAATTAATTTGAAGCCTTTCCTGGCGCACCGCCTGCGATCCAAGAGTCACTTTGTCAAGGAAAAATGCAGCTTCAGAGTGAGTAGTCGGAGTAGACTCTACAAGACTGTGATCACGTCTGGGGTGACCTGGTACAGCAACAACCCCCTTTTTGCTAGATTACTCACGTCCTCCCCTTCCATCGCTTTCAACAATAGGTCCTCTAGTCCGTTAATGACAGCATGGACGGATACTTGGATTTCACTCTCGGCAGTCGAATCAACATTGCTATTGTACCATTGTATCGTGGTAAGCTTCCATAGACGGTCGTCCAGCGCTTCGACAGCAGTGTGTGTGTCACAGATTTCTTTGTAGTCAGCTGAGGTGATGTAGGCGTCACAAAGGACTCGCATTTTCTGGTGATATGAACTTCCAATGATACTCTTGAAGGAACATTCAATTGCTGACAGGGAATCGTGCACCTTGCAAAAATGTGGTTAGCAGAATCAACGACTGGTTTGCCACCAACCTGTCAGGGGGTGTTGCAAGCCTCTTTTCTCTGTTGGGTCGTCCAGGCCTATCTGTGGGATTAGGGTGTGTCATACCAAGTATTAGAGTTCACACCATCGTATAAGCATCTCGTTTTTTAATGCAGGGTTACCTAGTAGAGGCTGTATAGGCGGCTTGTTAGCCCTGATAAACGGTTGATGTAATGGTCAGCTCGCGACTTGAATGCAATAGCAGTACGCTCAATAGATATTCCTACTTTTGCTTTTGATTTTGACTAGCAGTACGTTGAGCGTTGATTGAGGCACGGTTTCTTAGTGTGTGTATGCTAAGCATGATACGATAATACACTGGGAAAAAATCTTACCTTGCATAGTACTGGGCCCGGTAGCGGTGAGCTGCCAGGACCTTTTCTTCTGGGCTGAAGTATTTTTTTGGACGACCCATAAAGAGCTGCTCAAGTTGAACGTTGAGCACAGAATACGGGTTGGTCTATGCGGGGTGCTAAATGGGAGAAGTATAGCGTAACCGACGTGGCTATGCCAACTTTGGTACAAGTTTCAAGTCTTTCGTGCACCTTCGTAGGAGATTTACTCGAGTACCACAACTCTCAACAGCTGTGCACATTCCACTGGCAGGAGTTTGGAATGCCAAGTAACATCCTCTATATCCTCTATGTGAATTATACATCTTTTTGCTCATTTGACCAGTACATGTTAGTTTCCAATGAGGGCCGACTTCAACTTAAACGTACTAGTATTAACGTGCGCTGGTTCCGACTTGGAGAAGCTACATATACCTCAGAGTTGGGTTCAACATCATACAAATCCTCTTCAACAACAATCTAGACTCATTATCACTATTGTATACATCGTCCTGACCTTGCTCTGTATTCATGTCATCTTGGAATCCAGATCATTCACCCATATCTCGCTATATGCAGAATCTCAGATCTAATGCTGAGAAGAGCAGAATCTGCGCGTGTTACAATTTCATCAGTTTTCATCATCCTCATTGGCTAACATATCGTATGATCTTCCTTTCCTTTTTCATTGGTTTATCGTATGGCTCCACTTTCTTACTTGTACAGCCTCGACTGTGCACGGCTACGTACGCAGCATCGCTCGTCTATACATAGTAGTTCATAGCTTGGTCTGTGCTTATCTTGTTCTGGTATTTAAACCCATGTAAAGTACCTACGTCGGCAGTCTTATCCACTTGTTCAATCCTCGTCTTAGACTTGAGTGCGAATTAAGGGTACCGCTCCCAATCCTCATCTACTCGCTTCGGACTGAACAATTAAGTCTTGAAGTCTTGAACACTGGTTATCCGTTGTCTTGCCCTCGAGCGTTATGACTCTAAAGTCTAGGTCGTTACAGCGCGAATTGTTCCGAACCATTCTGAGTCAACACGAAACGTCCGATAAGTTAGCATAGAGCTGACCGACTATCTGAATGCAGTGTGAGCTTGTATTAATGTCAATCCTCATCCATTCTCAAACAGGGATCGATATATCCTGCCGGAAGCTTGCAATGCAACGAGATCAGTAGCCAAAGTGAGTGTTCTCGCCCCCATTAGTACATTACAGATCAGGTTTATATTAAACACCAGAAACGTGGCAGATCTGAGTCTGAACAAGGGATCTTGCCAACTTTGTCGATACTAGAAGTGACACGAAAAAGCGCAGCGCTGGTAAGGTCACAGTGCTCGCCGTTAGGCAATAACACAGGTACGAGTAACCCGCGCGAGTATGGTACCCTCACCTGTCATAAGAGGGCGTGCGACAGTGACTACTCACATACAAATGTGAGCGCAAACGCATTGTCAGCGTTCACGTTCACATTTGCAGGTGAACTTGAATGGGCATTGTCGTCATGAGGTGGGTGCCAGTGAGGAGACAGAGATGGCAACGGCAACGGTGAGGGAGAGAGGGAGAGGGCATGGGGATGTCTAATGGCCGTGGATGAGATTGCAGTGAGGTGGACAGGATCACAGCTGAGATGGCTGAGTACCGAGTCCATGGGTTCCTTCAGAGCCAGCTTAGTAGTGCGATGACAGATTTTGGAGAGAGGGTGGCTCATCAAGAGTTGCAAGAATATTCAAGCTGACATTACAGCACACAGTTGCTTCAAGAAGCAGCCTCTGAGTCCTGGAGTTGCAAAGCACACGAAGCTTACCAAAATGTTGGTTCGCATTCTTATCCTTGAACGGATCTCTGAGGATTTCAATTTATTACGATCCGGAAAGGTAGTCCACTTGACATGTTGGTAACATTGTTCGAACTCTTTTGGGTGCACCAGAGCTCTTGCAAAGTTGTTGGGGCGGGTTGCCAGTTAGTTCGTGGGAACCTGTCAACGGGAAGACGGTACCGTACTGCCGCAGGCTGTGGGCAACAACAGTCAGCGCAGTGACTTGATGACATTATAGACATGCCGGGCGATTCAAGTCAAGAGAAACTGCGCTTCAAGCGCATGAAAGGCTTCAAGATGTATCGGACGCCTGGCATACATTCAGTTGGTCTGGTTGGACGGCACACCAAAATTCGCTTGGGTGACTCTGGCGAGGTTCAGCTGACGAAAAAGCTTTACAAAGCACCCAAGGCAGCTGTTCGCATTCTGACACAGCTCCCTTCACCACCGCATCCTTCCATGCTTGTAGAGCTGATGGACCCCTTCCCTCAAACCATCGATAACCTGCCAGAGAGTGTGGACCTCAGTCTCTTGGATCATCTTTCAAGGCCACGCTACATATCCGTGAGTTACCATATGATGCATGTGTTGCATTATCTTACCGTTCAAACTCAAGGACTTCCCCATCCTTGGCTGGCTAGAACAGGACCGGGAAGAGTTCTTGAGCGAGCTAATCAGATTGGAGGGACGGTATGGGATTGAGATGTGCACCACATGCAAATCCAATCTTGCAGTGTACTGCTGCCACGACTGTGTAGCGCTTGGCCTATATTGCAAAGAGTGCATCCTATCGAAGCACGCCAGCCAACCACTCCATCACGTTAAGGTACGGTTACTCTGAGTCCCCACGGTTGAAGCTAATGCTACGAGAATCACTCAGAAGTGGCAAGGCTCATACTGGATCCCGACTTCACTCAAGGACCTAGGGCTCATCATCCAACTGGGACATCCAACGGGGACGCTATGTTGCGTACCGAAAGCACCTCACTCGGACAACTTCACCATCATTCATGGAAATGGAATACATTCAGTCACACTTCGCCTATGTGGCTGCGAGACCGCCGCAACCCCTGCCGTTCAGCTTCTTCGACACTGCTTGTTCCCTGCAAGTACAGACAAGCCGCGGACTGCGGCCACATTTGATGTTTTGGAAGCATATCACCTACTTTCCCTGGAGTCAAAGGTATTGGCTCATCATTATTACACATTGCTGGCCCGACGCAGTGACAATACTGGCTTACTGTCCCCAAAGGTAATCATCTGTGTATGTAAGTTGAACATATCCAACTGATAAAACTTTCAGGATCGTTATGAGCAGTTCATGCGGATGGCACGCGAGTGGCGGCATCTGAAGATGCTCAAACGTGCCAGCAGGGGTCACGATCCGAAAGGAGCGAAAGGCACACTGGAAGGAGAATGTGCCATCCTCTGTCCAGCTTGTCCTCAGCTGGGTAAAAACCTCCCAGACGACTGGGACAAAGCGCCAAAGGACAAGGAGTAAGTGCAGCATTTTAGTCATCAGAACAATAACTGAATCGTGAAGGTGGCTATATTTGCTCTTTCTTGTGATTGATGCCAACTTCCGCTTGAAGTGGAAGACAGTATCGCAAGACGTGGTCGACCCAAGCCTGAGTATGGGTTGGTCCTACTTCGTAGAGGAAGCGTCATACAAACTTTATTTGCGTGACCGGGCCAGTATCCCCCAGGAGGTAGGGTTATACTAATTTCTCCGGACATTGCTCAGGCTGACAACTATGACATGGATAGAAAAGTACATGCTCTAGCCATGATGCGGTCAATGCTGCAGATACTAAATCTGCGAAAGGTCTTTCGGCTACTGGCATTGGCAGCATTTGCTGTGTGCGTCATGAGATGAAATTACCCACTGGAGTAGGCGATTTACAGAAGGGAGAGCGGTATGTATATATCATACTGGGTGGCGCATGCTTACTGTTTATCCTGCCCTAGGTATACCAATATGGACTATTTATTCTTCTCCGTGCTGAAGGACACCCCCCTCAAAACTTTCAATGTTTCTTATGACGTTGTTTGTCAATGGACTTGCCACTTATGGGAACGAATGTTGACTCTCCCGCGGTCGATGCACTTTCCTTACAAGGAGAAGAAGATCACCGCCTTTGTCCCGAAGTTCCATCTCCCGGCACACGTACCTGAGTGTCACTGGAAATATTCCTTCAACTTCATCAAGGGCGTTGGTTGGACGGATGGCGAGGCACCCGAACATGCATGGGCTACTCTCAATGCTGCCGCGTCTAGTACTAAGGAGATGGGCCCTGGTCACCGACGCGACACTCTCGACGATCTCATTGGTGATAGTAATTGGAAGAAATTCATCAGCTTGGGTGAGTTTACACAAATTGCACGTAACTGGTTGTGCGAATCAATATTATATAGGTGAATCTATCCTTCTGAAACTCAAGGAAGTGGTTCCCGGACGAAATGAACATCAGGAAGACCTACAAGAATTCGAGGCATCACTCTCTGAACAGTATGGGGTACAGCTATCAAAGTGGAAACAGGTCGTTGAAGAATGGGAAAATGATATGTCGAAGCCGAACCCTTTCGAGGTCAAATCTTGTCGCACGTACTTTGTTCGAACTTCAAAGTATCGGTTACTTATGCTCATTCTATGCAGTCGTCTCTCAGGCGAGCATACGCCTCCAACTAGCCAAAGAAGACGCTCAAGTAATGAGCACCCCACTTCACCCTGACATCACTGCAAATGCGCTCATTACCACTGGGATCGATCTAGAAATCCAGCAGTAAGTCATCTGACCTCGTATCGTCTTGCAAGCTAACGTCTCTGTCAAGACACCGACTACGTCTTGATGCCAAGAAACTTGGCCTACACGCTACAGACCACCAAAAGCTGCAACTCCAGAAGCGGAGCAATGCATTGCTGAGGCAAATAGAAGCATGAAGTGGGGGTACAACTGTTGTACATGCCATGCGTCGCTACTCTACGAGTTAAAGATTCACAGGAATGAGCCACCTTTCAACCACCGGAGGATACCCCATTGTGGCTTCCCTCTGCGGTCGGAGACAAAATGCTGTGCGACTCCAACTTGCAAGAAATTGAGTGGAAGCTCCGTATCGGTCAAGCTCATGATGCGTTGGAAGAACTCCGCCAGGCCTTGCGATCCCAATCCTACATGACTCGCTTCAAAGATCGGTTTTTGCGTGGACAAGGTGCAAATACTCGTGCTCGGAATTCTCTCAAGGCGGTGGATGCGAAGGTGGTGGCAAGTGTACATAGATACCGAGTTGCTTATGACACGTTGCTTGCGCTTTCCCCACTTTTGGGCAAGACCGGATGGAACACTTCTCTCCGATATCTCAAAGACGATGATGTTCGGGCAATGACTGCGGGAACTGAAGACCATCCAACCGAGGGCCGTCGACGCATCTCATGGATATGGATGGTGTGTGGGTATGGTGGACTTCTGAAAGAGAGCGACACAGATCAGGACCAACAAGATGGTGCATTACTGGCCATCCTGCTGATTGATTTGGACTGATTGAAATCTCACTGGCAGCTATCCAGATTGAATGGTGCAAAGCTCGTGCTCGTGCACATAGATGGGAAGAGGAAGTGATACTCCTTGTGGAGGAACAGCGACGCGTCTTGCAGTTTCTTCAGTGGCAGGAGAAGTGGTGGCTCGCGAAGCAAGCCCTCATTCCAACAGATGATCTGGCGCTCAATGATGGATTGAAGGCTTATGCTCTCCGACAGGCAGCACTGCGGCACGATCTGTGGAGGCATTTTTCCCATCTTTGGCGGGATACACAACGGTTTGTTGTGCTCGGGTTGGAGAATGATGCGTCTTTGGACATGGAAGTATCTAAAAGCAGCGTCTACTAGTATGGTCATTTACAGAGATAATTCTTGAGTGGATCCTCGTTGGACACAATATGTGCATAAGTACCAACTTGAACGCACCGTAACGGCTGATCCCCCCATTGCCAAGTGCCAGCCAATGACACACCACCCTCTGCTCCATCACCCTCCATGTCTGAGTCATCCGAGTCTATCGGTTGCAATCGCGTTGTCGAAGTATTCATGCCGTATGGCATGCAACTTGAGTATATCTCAGTAACTAGTAACTGCAATGTTGACGAACCCGTGGTAAGTTATCTGGAATTCTGGTCAGTTGTGATTAACGGCTCGTTTGACGCACTGGCAGATTTTCTCCGTGTACACGGAACCGAAACCCCATGACGTCTGCTTTCCTAGTGACCCACTGGGAGGTGAAGAGGCAAAACCCGTCAAGACGGAAGAGGTGCCAGTGGAGCTTTCTCTGGGCCCAGTCCGTCGTCGTCTTCACTTTTCATGTGGCATGATCGATCTGACCATACCATAACAATACTAGAGCTTTGGCCCCCCTAAAAAACGGTCAGGTTATTTGCGGCAAACAATCACTGGGTCAGACCATGACAAGCAGGTAATAAAGTGTGAGCCTGAGTGCTCCAAGAGGGTGAAAGTCGAGTCGGAGTAGGGTAATGTTGTGATGGTACTAGTATGTCCTGCCAGCGTCCATGTCATGGTTGGACAACTCACACGACGAGCACCGCATCCAGGAATCTTAGCTCAGGTTCACGGACGAGGAGCTCATTGAGTGAAACGGGGATCTTGCAGACTTGCATCTCAGACAAACTGGCACAAGCAGAGGATGAAAGTCGAGTCAGCCTCGGAGTAGGTAACATTGTAAAAGTACTAGGTCCCGCTGGTGTTCATGTTGGGATAACCCACTTGATGAGCCTCGCGACCGGGGTTTGTAGTATAAAAATCCCGATCGAGGAGCTCATCAAGTGAACTTGAAATGGAGATTTTGCTTGTCGGGGCGTCTTGCATGATTTCACAGAATGGCTGAGGACTTAGCAGGGAGTTGGGGACAATATTGCAGTAGTATTCAAGTTGTAACAGCTTGAATGGTGTTAGTAGATGGGGTCTTGCATGACTTGTCCACTAGTCGGGGCATCTTCAAGTTGCACAATCTTGGTAGTATTGCAACAACGGTGCCACACAGCCTGAGATGGGATCTTGCAAGTCTTGCATGATCTCACAGCATGGGCCGGTGATAGTATTGCAAGTGTCCGAGTCAGGTGGGGACAGTCTTGCATGACTTTTCAGCATGCCAGTGCCTTGCAAGATCTCACACCGATAGCATCGGTGCGTCTTGCACAACCTCACAGCATAGTGGGCCAGCACAGTCAGAGTAGTATTGCAAGTCAGGTGGAATCTTGGGCCAGCGATAGTATTGCAAGTGTCCAAGTCAGGTGTGGTCTTGCATGACTTTTCGGCATAACCTTGCAAGATCTCACACCGGCAGCATGGTCATCATGTGTCGAATAGATAAGTAGGGTACCTAGTACATACGCCCCCATTAGACTAGAAGTAGTACGAAGGACATCCGGACATAGTCCGTGACTGTCCGGAGTCAGTCCGCACCGGACTCCGCAACGCACTGCACCGGACTCGGTACTTCCGTACCGGATACAGTCCGGACCTTATGTAATAAGGCATGCAGATGCAGCAAGGTCTTCGGATACCCTCTGGGGATCGCTTAGATGCTTAGCAGACAGTATATATACCAGGGAAGCCTCCCTGATGAAATGAAGAAGTCTTTCTGTCTCACTCCCATCATTTTGTGCTCGTCCCAACCACCCAGGTAAGTCTGGTGGCCTTCCCTCGCAGACACATGCTCTGCTCGACAGGTTATGAGCCCCGAGTAGCAGCAGCGCTTCTCCGACGCATCGTCAGAAGTGCTGTGCCACCTCCTGCCTGGTCCGCACTATGGTCGAGTTTTTCCGACCTCTGATGCGACTAAGGACTTTACTCCGGCGATGTCCCATCCCGCCATGACCATACCTACATAGTGATGTACCATTACCACTGTAAATACAAAATCCAGACCCGAGCGAAGCATTTCCGCTCAGAGCGATGCATTTCCGCTCATAGCGAGTTTTTCCGCTATGAAGTCCGAGGGACGCGGCGAGTACCTTCTGCCGACAGCGAGTACATTCCGCTGGAAGTCCAAGGGACGCGGCGAGTCAATTCCGTCGACAGCGAGTACATCCCGCTGGAAGTCCGCGGTCATAGAGAGCTGCGGAGGGGGAACCCATGCTAGTTTATTTCTGACGGATTTACCGGAAACTTACGCA
>QFES01007550.1:0-32724 GCA_003316375.1 Tylopilus plumbeoviolaceoides
TCAGATGCAGTATCACATGCGTTTCACACTCCAAGTTTCACTGCGGTTTCTCAGGTTTTGGTATAGTAAAATTTGAATTCACCCGCCCGGCTGTTTTGACACACAAGCGTATCACACTTTAGACGCTCTCTATCCATCACGCTGCCCCCGGTTTCTTCCCGGTTTCTTCCCTATCCGCGTTACCAGATCCGGACGATCCCTCCTTTGATCCATTTACGCTGTCTCTCCCGCTTCAAAGAGGTGCTTCCTGCCAGACCTTTGCCCGAGTATGGCCCGTCGTCGAGAGCATCAAGGATGCCTTGCAGCCAGACTTTATCGTAGTACAATGTGGTGTGGATGGACTCGCAGGTGACCCCATGGCGACTTGGAACTGGTCGTTCGGTGGTATTGGGTCGTTCGGATGGTGCATTGATCGAATAGTACATCGCTGGTCGGGAAAGAAGCTTCTGCTCGGAGGCGGTACGTACCACTGTCCACATTGTGATGTCGTGCTCAAACATTCTTGAAGGAGGATACAATTCCCCGAATGCCGCGCGCGCTTGGGCCTTTCTGACGTCGGTTGCGGTGAGTGACTTGTCTTGGCTGTCTAGCGGGACGGCCGTCTCATCATAGTTTGTTCAGGTTGGCAGGCCACTCTCTCTGGACGCGGAAATCCCTGACCATCGCGCATTCCCCTTGTATCAACCCTCGTTTACGTTGGACGTCCCTGCTGGTAACATGCAAGACCAAAACTTGTCCGACTACTTGAAACAAATTGAAGATGTATTTGAAAGAGTGCAAACTGTACTACGACAGCGACTTTCTGGGGAGAATGCCTCATAACACCCGACTAGAATCCTAGGTTCACGCGTCGGAGGCTCTCGCTCTGCATGCTCACCATGTTATAGATTCGTTGTACCATCGGGACGGTGGTCTTCCACGGGCGTATATTTCAATCGAACGACTATCATACCTTCCTTTGTATACCCCCGTACTATCTTGAACCTCCATCGTATGTCTTGACCTTTCGCTCCCGACAGAGCCACGTGCGCTGCATACACTACAATGGTGAACCGCGGTAACGCGACCCACTCCGACGAATGGCGCGAGTCACCTCCCCATCGAATAACAAATGACTTGGGAAATACCCATGTCCAACATGTTAAACCTCACGCGCCTCCAGCAGCCACACGCCGTCATCACGACGGAAGACTACACAACATATCATTAGAAGTGGAATCTACCTATCACGTGCGGGATGCAGCGGGAGAAGTGCGGCCGAGTCTACATGTGATCGAGAACGGGTGGTATGATCCAGACACGCGTCGGCGCGGAGGATGGAGTTCAGACAGGGGCGATCGTTCTCGTGACCAGGCAGGATCATGGACGAATTCGACGGCGGGCACTGAGATCGCTGATAGAAGGTCTCTTCGCAGTGGAAGACATTACACTGGCACTGTTCAACGAATCGTGACGGATGGATCGCACATCAGGCCTCAGGTCTGACTTGTCCGTAGAGGAAATTGGGGATGTCCTCCGAACAAACGGTGATCTACACCTGCGAAGGCGCGTGAGTGCTTCTGGACTGACAGATGGCATCCTCTCCGGGTCAGCACTCAGCAATCGCATGTTCGCTATGAATGGTGGGCGACGGTGGATGACTGCGCACATGCGGTGAGGCGGTTGTAAATCTGTGCGTGCTCCAACGGCTGTCAGAATACTCACGGATGTTCAGTCGCGAGACTTGGCTGGGCATTCATAGTCACCGTTCATCCCCTGATTGGAGGATATAGGTGTAGACTGCAAGGCTACCCAAGCAGCAACAATCATTTCAGGCTACGAGCCGGGCGACATGGACGGCCTGGGGGATATCGAGTCTCTTGCACCGAAACCTCACTTCTCTTGATTCCAGTTCGTCGCATCGTGTCCCTCGAGCGACTGAGCCAGATGGGTTTGTCGATCTCGAAAGGTGAGGGTCAGATGCGTCAGTGAGAAGGAAACAGAAACAATGGAATGTGATAGCTTACTAGTATACTGTAGAAGCTACTTACACTCATTCCGTGTCAATCGAGGAATGCTGTCGAGTTCAGTTCCCCCCATCCGGCCGGGGGGCTCGATGCCTTCTGAACTGCGCAGGGTCACGCGCAGTCTTGATCGTGTTCCCGCTTATTCAACCGCTTATCATAGGGGTAGTTCTATTGATAGATGCGCAGCATGCCGGCACCGAGCGTTTGGCAGCCTGAGCTTGGTATACTCGACTCACTCGCTCGCCTTGAAAGTCACTAAAACAGGCATGATATACTCAACGCTCGGCTCCCTTGAGGGATAAGCAGAGGATCTGTAGCAGCCAAAAAAAATGTCGGTTTCACTGTGGACAAGCACCACGGTGGCGGTGTAGCAGGTGATATCATCAGGTCCCATCAGTGCACTAAAGTGCGACGGTATGATGGGCTTCACAACTCTTTGTAATAAGATTTGACGACATAATTCAGCTTCTTTGTGTTCTGTGAAACTGGATTTCTACCGAGTATACAAAACATGCCCCGTTTCGCATGTATGTACTAGTAGCAAGGCTTGTTTCAGATCGAGCGCCCGATGCTGGCATGCCAAAGCTCTGTTACGCGGGATGCCAATTGTGTAATAAAGCGATGCCGTCCGCCAAACAACCGCGAACTCAAAACTTGCATGTTCCTCTCACCGCTGGCTGGTCGACCCTCCACAACACATCCGTCATGCTACGGTCCATGAGAAGCAACAACCCAGCGTCGCTTGTCGGAGTCGCAATCCTAGTTGGCGTTCTCGTCGGATTTGGTCTCTCGACTGTGGGCTACAGCGCTAAATTCCAGTTCCTCAGCCAATCGCTCCCCGCGCTCAACACCCTCAGCGAGGAGGTCGTCTGGTACCACGATGCTCCCCCGCATTCCACGCAGAGTGCTGCAGAATCCGAACTACAATACCTCAACGACATGGTTGTGAGAACGGATGGGTTCTATGCACGCGACTACAGCCTCTGGTTAGGTTGGAATAACGTACGTCACAAACATAATCGCGGATCCCATGTGTTCACCTTTGTATAGATGCGCTATATCATCGAAACGGCAATTCTCCATGGCCGTATATTGAACCGAACGACTATCATACCTTCTTTTGTATACGCCCGTGCGTGCGAGTTCGACCTGTGCGCCCGCACTTTTTCCGTCGTACGTTTGTCATGTGCTGATCTTTTGTGTTCGATAGGGCGACATGCGCAGCATACGCTACCATGGTGAACCGCGGTGACGCGACCCATTCAGACGAGTGGCGCGACCTCCCCATGGAACAACAAATGGCTTGGAAAATACCCGTATCCACCATGTTCAACCTCACACACCTCCAGCAGTCACACGCCGTCATCACGACGGAAGACTACTTTCGTCTATACAACATATCGGTAGACGTGGAATCGACCGACGGTCATTGGGACGTCGACACCTACCATGTACGGGACGCGGCGGGAGATATACGACCGAGTCTACATGCGATCGAGAATTGGTGGTACGATCCAGATGAACTTGTTCGCGTGGATTATATACCGCAGGACATGCGTCAGCGCGGTGGATGGAGTTCAGAAGGAGGTGACCGTTCTCATGACCAAGCAGGATCGTGGACGAATCCGACGCCAGACACCGAGATTCACCATGCGTTGATGGAAGCTCTTCCCAGCGGAAGACCTATATTAGACTGGGACACTGTTCGACGGATCGTGACGGATGGATCGCGCATCAGATCTGATTCGTCGGTGGATGAAATCGGAAACGTCCTCCGTGAAAATGGATTCGAGGTGATCTACACCTACAATGGCGCGTAAGTGTTTTCAAGGGCAGATTCGAGAGTAATGCTCACTGAGTAATCACAGCGCCGGCCTTGATGCGGTAAAAGATGTGATACTGCCAATGCATGAGGCCGTTCCAAGAGATCGGATCAGAGGTCTGTATGAAGACTTCCGTAATATATCATCGCAGGTCCTTTTCTTGCGTGGAGAGGTTCATAATGGACGCAAACCCGTGAGTCTTCATGATCGCCAGGAGATCATAGATTGATCGAACTAGGGTTCCTTGTACTTCACCTCTGCCGCAAGCCGGACACGTTATACACAAACGGTCCTGTATGATATACGACTAATAGACGACGTTCTCTCTTTGGCGGAACGGCTCAGCAATCGTATGTTCGCCATGAATGGTGGGCGACTCTGGATGGCTGCACACATGCGGCGAGGAGATTGTGAGTCTAGGCCGGTTTGAAATGGTGTCAGGCTACTTACGGCTGTCCAGTCACGAGATTCGGTTGGGCGATGGAGGCCGATTTCGCAGCGCACCTTGCCCGAATCAAAAATCGTCTTCAGTCTGGTCGAGAGATGCTGATCTCGATGCATGGCGGGACAGCAACCGTGTATGATGTGCCGGATGCACAGCCCGACCCGTTACTGGTGACCCTGGATCCACCTCATCCCGACGACAAGTAAGCATGACGCTTCCTATGTGCATACTGACCTGACGCGCGGGGCTTTTCTCTGCCAGGTATTACATCGCCACGGACGAACGCGATGCCGAGAACCTCAAATACTTGCGAGAACAAGGGGCCGTCTTAATCTCGGACCTGCTCACGAAAGAAGACCATCGCGAGTACGGGTGGCCGATCCTGGTGACGGACGTGCTGGCGCTGGTGGAACAGTCGATCATGTCCCGCGCGGCCTATTTCTACGCGCACGCGTTCAGTTCTGTCTCGGGCGGTGTCATGAATCTGCGCGGGGGGTTAGGTATGGATCCACGGACGGCCTTGTTAGACTGAGTGCGGGGAGCGGACAACAAGCATACCATCCGACGTTCGTTTTTATTTTTTTATTTTCTCTTTGCCAGACACGCATCATTATATTAGATAGTAACCACAGTTGCATGTATTGTCACGTCCCGTTGACACATTGGATTGACGAGTAACTTATTCTATGTCCGTAGCCACTGGACATGCTCGCGAGGGTTTTGGATTCGGTTGTATACTTGATTGGAGGTATCGCGCTCGTTTGGGTACAATTCACATCTCTTTCCCGCTCTGTTTTTCGACACACGGACTGGAGGTTCGATTCCAAGGACGGAGGGCCATCCGCCCAGGGATTCCTAGGTTCCTTGCCAAGGCTCCGTAAGTATCAATATTTCAGCACTCGGCACTCAGTACACCAAATAGCATGCGGTCACGATGTATTTCGCAGCAAATGACGGCTAGCAGTACTCATCCCTAAACGTGCACGATCGATCGATCCGAATCCAAAGCCACGAGAACCCACACCAAGGTTCTACCAGTAGGGACGACATCGCCACGCGCACGCTGCTCACCCCGCCGGAGACGTATACGCGCGATAGAGTTCGTCCACAAACGGCTTGTTCGTCTGTCGGTCGTCACGTCAGCACATGCAGCGTTCGACAGGAAAGAGGTAAAACGCACGTAAATCAAGGACAAGACTTCGGTGACAAAGTCCTTGCGGGAGAGGTGTTTCAGGCGGCCGGCCGTGTCCGCGGACGTGAGCGAGGACAGAAGTGCCGACTGTGCACCGTTGATGTTCATCCTGGGCGCGTCGGCAGGTGTGCTCACAGGTGCCTGTTTCGGAGCGGCGCTGGCGGCGGGTTGGGGGGGTGCAGCGCGTTTCGCTTTCCCGTTGGGCATCCCCGTGGGCGGGCCGGGTGCGGGAGAGGCAACGGGCAGCGATGCAGGGACATCCCAGCTCTTCTCGATCTCTTCTCGTTCCTTTTGCTGGTCCCGTTTCGAGCGTCGTGATTTCTTGCCTTTGTTGACATGTTTCTCAAACGCGTCTGGGTCACTCAGCGCGCTGGTATCAGCAAAGTCGAGCTCGATGACGTCGGAGTCGGTTTCGACGAGAGGTGGGCGAGGGTAAGGCCAAAGCTCCGAGTCTGTTTCGAATGGCACGAGTGGTCGGGGTTTGGGAGGGTTCTTGGGAGCGGATGATGTGGACGTCGAATTGACGCGAGGTTGTGCGTATATCGTGGGTGTGGATTCTGCGGGGATGGAGGGAATAGTCTTGATGGAGCCTGAGGACGTCGGAAGGTGCGTACCAGAGAAAGCGGTATCGGTCTGCGTGGTCTGCTGCTCACCGCTCGCTGCCGACAGCAGGTCGCAGACTTGGCTGATGTTGGAACCGAAGCCACGTAGCGCTGGGCGAGGGGTGACGTCTCCGAGGACACGGGCACCTGCCTTGCCATTGTCGTTGTCAGAAATACGTGTGATTGGCACGGAAAGCTGTGGAATAGACGCCGTGATGGATCCAGGTTCGGAGGCACCATCATCGCTGGCCTCATTATCACCTTCATATCGCACGGATGAAGCACGGGATGGAGGGAGGCCCAAAAGGGTAGAGATGACCTCCTGATTGAGAACTTGAGGAAGGGCAGTCGAGGTTGGCTTTGGGGAGAGGATATGAGGGTCCTGAGAGAAAGCAGTGGGAGGCAAAGGTTGAGTGGGCACGAGATGGGACGGGATGCGGTTGTTATACGAGGTACATTGGGAAGTAATCTGTTGGGAGATGCCAGCTCGGGAGGCGGCACGTGGTGGCGGTGGTGTGGCAGATGCAAAGATGGTGTCCAGAAGGGCAAGGCCGCGTGTGGGTGCGGATACAGCCGAAGATGATGGAGGGGGAACGGACATGGTACGAGGAGGACCCGAGATGCTGGCCAATAGGCTGGCGGCCGTTGTCTCGGATCCACCTGTACCGAGTGAGAGTTGCGCCTGGGATGGTGTTGCGAGTTTAGCAAAAAGTTTGTCGAGTCCTGATGAACCGTTGAGAAGAGCAGAAGTGGACTGTGCTTGGCGATCGTCTTCTTCGCCTGACTCCGAGATACTATGTATACTGCTAGTATTTGATGCGCTTGACGCAGAGCGGGCATGGTATGCATGGTCTACGCGGGATTTAGCAATGGCGGGGGGTCGCGAAGGAGGGCTTACCACTGGCTCTAGATGTCGATCGGAAGCTTGGGGGAGGAGGTCGGTCGGGGCCATATCTGAACTCGTCAGGATATGGCAGGTTCTTCTTGATGTATTCATGTAGGCTATGGATGTAGGATTAGGACGAGTATGAGGGCGTGATTGGGTACGCACCGCATGAGGACATCGGTCATTGGTTCCCTAGCGTCTGTTGCAAAGCACCACAAGCCGACTGTTTGGGAGCGACCCTTGTCGGCGTCGTGAAGCTTTTCTGGGTCGGGGATGACGAATTCGGGAGCAAATTTAGTGGAGGGGCCTTCTTGGAGGGATGGGGGGAGGATTGAGCGGGCATCTGCTAATCGGCGGGCGGTGAAGTCGGGGTAGTGGCGCATCATGAGGTAGCTGCCATGTACGCCGACGCTGTCCTCGGGATATAGTCGCTGGATGTAATCTTCCATTCCGACGCGGTTCATGATGTAAAGACCGTAGGGTGGATATGAGTCGCTGGAGGGGTGGATGAGAGAGGGATAGGAGAAAGAGAAAAAGAGATACCGTTCGTAGAGAAACATGCTACCTTCGTAGCCCTGTTTCTCCCACTTGTCTCCGTTATGATGATACACACAGACATGGCTGAACTGGTCGAATATGGATACAATGGACGAGTCTCTTCTGCGTATGACTTTCATGTTGGACATGTACCTTGACTCTGGCGACATGCCCAGGCTGGACGGCGGCGCATGGCGAGGGGAGGTGGACGAGTTGGAGCGAGATCGGCGAGGTGGCATCGTTGAAAGGGTCGTGTCACAAAGAATGCCATGAACACAGCTCAATCGACCCCTCTTGGGGGGGTGTTGCATTGTACTCACGTGACCAGACGCGCGCGCGATTATTTGTCCTTGTTTTGTACAGCTGGTTGAAAACGGCAGGCGGATCCACCGCTCCTTCTCTTCACCACCGACACGATGATACCCGTGAGTCCCGCCTTCCCCCCCTCTGAACACTGTGCTGACCCGCCCTCAGACACGCCGTGTAACCCGCGCCGCGGTCGCATCCCACAACGAGAATGCAACCTCGCGTCCAATCCGCTCAAAACCTCCCTCCAAAGGCCCACAGACGTCCACGACCCAGTCCACAGCGCTTGCTCGAGCCACCGCGCCCACTGCCGCCTCGAGGGCAAAGGCCAACGAAAACGACGTCGACGCTGCGACCCAGGGCAAGCGCAAGCGCGATGCCCTCGCTCAGGTCCCGAAGAACGCCAACAAACCAAAGGCCGCACTTGCGCCCAAGGACGTAAAGACCAAAGGCAGTGATCTCCCTTCAGCCAAGGCTAAATTCGACGGCGTGGTCATCAAATCAAAACCCCCTCCCTCAACCGGCAATCGTCAACCACTCTCCGTCGTCGCCGCAACTCGCCGCACCTCCAAGGCCACCGCTCCTCAGCCAAAGGTTCGCCCTCTAGCGGACGTCAAGGAGGAAGTCAATCATGTCCCTGTGCACACCGACGATGCCATGGCCGTGGACCCACTCCCCTCGGCGCCACCTCCCAAAGCAAAGGGCCCACATCGTCTTGCCACAGTGACCGCATCCCACGTCATCAAGCATGAGGTTCAGCGAGCAGAGCTCTCAAAACGAACCACGTCTCATCTCACCTTCAAAGCCGAATCTCGTGAGGAAGACGATGACCGTATCACCAAGAAGCGCAGAACTTCGTCCGACGTGCCAGACGAGGACAAGCTCTTTGAGGAGCAGGAGGATCCAGAGGCCCGGGTTGCACCCTCACTCGATGCTGGTATCGACAGTGAGCTGGAAGCCGATCCAAACGGTAATGAATGGGACGACCTTGATGCTGAAGACGGTGACGACCCCTTGATGGTCAGCGAATATGTAAGCGAGATCTTTGACTACTTGAAAAACGTCGAGGTTTGTGTTAGCCAAGCACGCCGCTCCCACTAGCTTACCCATCTCCTCAGCTTGCTACTCTCCCTAACCCGGATTACATGTCCAGTCAAAAGGAACTTGCTTGGTCCATGCGAGGCATTCTTCTTGACTGGCTCGTTCAAGTCCATGCTCGCTTCCGTCTCCTCCCCGAAACGTTCTTCCTGTGTGTAAATATCATCGATCGCTTCCTTTCCTCCCGCGTCGTGTCGCTCGCCAAGCTTCAACTAGTCGGTATCACCTGCCTATTTGTCTCATCAAAGGTAGAGGAAATTGTGGCGCCTTCCGTATCCCATTTCCTTCACTGTGCCGATTCCTCCTACACCGAGTCCGAGATCCTGCTTGCGGAGCGTTACGTACTCAAGACAATCGAATGGAATCTCTCGTTCCCAAATCCAATGCACTTCCTTCGACGTATCAGCAAGGCCGACGACTACGACGTGAAGGCCAGAACCATCGGCAAGTACCTCTTGGAAGTCGGGGCACTTGAGTGGCGACTACTGGCTACCCCTCCGTCCTTGATGGCCGCTGCTTCCATTTGGCTGGCTCGCCTGATCCTCGGTAATTATACTTGGGTACGTACAGACCTCGATAGCCGTCAAATCTCGTTTGACCCTTTGCATGAAGAGTGCGAACTTGGCACACTATTCCTCTTATGCTGAGAGCTCCTTACTCCCTACCGCGAACCTGATGTTGAACTACATACTAAAGCCCGTACGACACGAGTCGTTCCACAGAAAGTACGCCGGGAAGCGTTTCTTGAAAGTGAGTGTCCCTGATGTCTCCCCGTCATTTACTGACGTCATGTCTAGGTAAGCATCTGGGTACGCGAGTGGGCGCTCGAGCGATGGGAGGAGAGTGCAACAGTATCTCTGCAAGACGACCTTCCACAGCTCAAAGCCCGTTGTCGCGCCGACCGTCGACGACTGGACGCAAATGGCGATGTGGACGATGTGGAGGAAGCCTCGTAGCTGGTCGCGATCGTTCCCCGTGCCCTCTGCTCTCACTGGCGGTACCCCTAGGATTATTTCATACGCATTCACGCACAACCTACATTCCAACATCCCCGCGCATCCTTCTATCATCACCACACATCATCTGTTTATTGTGCAACCAAGATTTTCCTCGTCATCGCCTTTCTCATTCATCACTCGTTATGTCGTATTGGCCTATGCCCACCCCCATGGAAGCAACCCGTCATCTCGTTTTGTTGGCGAATCTCAGTTCATCGTCACACCTCTCGGCTTCGCAGCGCAAACATTGCTTTCGTCTGGAGCTCGCTTGTTACGTTGCTATCGATCTCTACGTACATCTGTTTCGTCGCCATCGATCCCTGTCTAGCGCTCGCGTTATCCTTTGCTGTCGCTCATTGTGCTGTTCGTGCGCTCATCGGTGGACACCCAAATCACGCGATACCCAGCTTCGGCTTGGGGCTGCCCACATGCCTTCCCCATTTCATTTCTTGCATATCCATCCACATCTTCCCGTTCATGGTCACGCGTAATACTGTGTGACTGTTCTTAGAAGTGGGGCTTATCATGGATTTGTGTTCTTTCTGAGACTGGTCTTTGACGAGGTGTACCTGTAGCAAAACTGAATAATCATTCTGATACGACCATGTACATCCGAGCTGTTTCTCCGCTACTCGTTCCATGCGCCCACGCGCCACTCCTAGGCCTCAACCGCCACAGTCCCACGTTGCCAGTGTCGGATTCATGACCCGGCGTCAGGGCAGTCGGCAGGCAAACTTCTGACCCTCGTTTGACGGCTTTCTGATTTCCATGGAGTCAGAGAGCAGCAAACGTTAGTGGGCGCCATTTCAAGTTGTATCATGACCACGCATCTAGACGTTCGGACCACAGGCCGGGAGCGGCTAGTCACGCCCAGACTACCAGTCACGCGGGAGGATCGGTCACGACATTGCACCTAGGAGGTGAATGCCACCACTGGGGTGTTCATGACGATTGCGTGGGTACGGCGTCAGCCAGTTCAAATTGCAGTGGGGCATCAGGGCACCCGCGATGCTCCTTTGAAACCCGCTATTTATACGTTGCACGATCGAGGATGGTAGCATTCACTGGCAATAAGAGGGGATCGTTCACCACCGCAAATTCGAGTTTGCTGTAGGTTGGACGTGCTAACCACGAAGCCCAGCCTAGAGATTTTTGTGCAACTTGGTAAGTGATCTACTCTGGGACCATGCGGAGTCTGCTCCAAATGTGGTAATGCAGTCCAGAACGTTGATTGACACCCGTCAGACGATCTTGATGTCAAGACATATACTACGCAATCCGTTGCTGTTAGTACCTGAGCTCTTCCACCTCATCCTGGACTCTCTCGACGCACCGAATCCAGTGCATCCCAGAATACTCGAATCTATCACGGGCATCACAGTCCACGAGCATTCAAGAGCGGCTCGGAAAGCACTCTTTGCTCTCGCTCAGACATGTCGTGCACTCTCGAAGCCTGCCTCGATCGCCTTTGGTTGTCACTGGACTCGCTCGTTCCTCTCATTCGGTGTGATGCAGAAGCGATTAATGCAGACACGGGCAATGGTAATTGTGTAACATCCCTGGTTTCGATGTTGGCTCAGACATTGGCAGATGCTACCTTCCCCCGCCGAATGGGCCATCATCCGTCGGCATGCCGTACGCGTCAGAGAACTACGCATCGTGGAAGCACCTGGATCCACGTTTTCATTCCACTTTTTGCGATGCGTCATCATACGATCTCTCTTGGACCGGACCAACTCGAAACCTTTTTACCTCTTTCCGAACTTGAGGGTACTCATTTGGAACCCATCTGTCGATTTCGGCGTCACCCCACTCCTTGAAGGATTACCGGTTCCCGGACTCGCCTCCTTGGATATCACTTTGGAAGGAGAGGTGGATGCGCCAAGCCCACTCTTCGAGAGCCTTGCGCTCCTCTGTCCGAATATGAGGACTCTCAGATGGGACTTTGGCAGCGGTTTGTACGAACTGGTCTTGCACGTCGTGGATGCGCTTTCCAGCTCCATCGCGCGCCTCGGAAATATAGGAAGTCTCGCGTTTTTCGCACCAATGGACCCCTTCACCCTCAAAGGGGTCATCCTCTCGCCATGCTTCAAGATACTTGGCATAGGGTTGGATCCGAAGTGGAGTATATCGACATTACACCCGCTGACACGCCATTTCCCAGCGTCGAGGCGATGGAATTGGAGATTTATAATCTTCATTTTCTGACCAGCCTCCTGTGCTCGCATCAACAACAGTTCCGTCACATCGAGGTCAAGCTCCATTTGGAGGGACGTCGGCCTCTCGTGCAACCGCTCCACTCTTTCTTCGCCGCGCTGGCTACCCCGCAACGTATCAAGTCCTTCAGTCACTCAATCTCGTGCTTCATGCTGATTGCTTCCGGGAAGACTATGGGGTTCAGGATGCCCGGGATTTAGAATATTCCCCCACGCACTACTGCCTCGCCTATGAGACACTTCCCCCTCTCGCGTCGTTCCACTCCCTTCGCGAGCTCTACATCGTGCTGCACAATCAAATCTCCATCGACGACGATGAACTCGCTGCTTTGGCTCGCTGCTGGCCATCACTACAAGTGCTCCAACTCATCTGCCGAGCAGGAGGGTGGCCATGGACGTCGGGCAAGTACGCCACCCTGCGCGAGCTCCTCGCGCTCATCCAAGCGTGGCCATGTCTGTGGACCCTTTTCCTGCAGCTCGATGCCCGAAACGTCCCGACGGACGTGAACCCCAACGGGCGCGGCACCGTGCTCGTCTGTGTCGCGTTCCCGGATACGTACATCCGCGACGCGAGGGCAGTGGCTGCGTTTCTGCGCAGGCATTGTCCGTCGGTGAAGCGCGCGCATACGGAGCCGGTGTGGGGGTTTACGTTGCATGGGGGCGATATGGATTATGGATTATCGTCGTGTGGCGGCGTGTCGACGGTTGTGGGATGACGTCGAGGTGTTGTTGTGATGAGCGACGTGCGAGGCGGGTGTCGAGGTGTCCTACGCACTGCTGGCGGTCATAGGCACGCCTCGTCGATGACAATTTCCCTGATGTCGATTGGTCGCCTTGAGAAGACTCTGCTCTCGTCACGTCTTTGGATACTTGCATCTGGGCATGGTGCGGCATGCCTGGAGCCAGCAGGCTCTTGGGATAAGGGTTGCTTCGCAAAAACTGTGGTCGGAAACAACGGAACGACTTCAAGTTGGACCTTTGGCATGTGAATGGCCCGAGGCAGATTGTCAAGTTTTGGAAGAATGGTTGGCATTGACGCGATCCTACCTAGTACCTGCGGGACCTTCACAATGCACAACATGCAAGCTCGTAGTGGTGATATTTACGCTTATGTCGGGAAATCCTACGAGAAGCTATGGATGTCTGCGCTATAAATTGAAGTGTAACCGGTTACTTCTTTGATTGCCGTCGCTCGCCGCGCACCAATAACAAGCTAAGAATGGCCCCGGGAGATACACAGAACCAGGGCGAACAGGAACTTCATGCTGTCCGCCCAGGACACTGCAGCTGGCACCATGTCGTCACCCCCAAAGACGTCTGCTTCATAAGTAAACTTCCTCCCGAATTCCTCTCCCGCATATTTGCTTTCGTAAATGGATCTTACTCTGTCAACGAGGACGAGGAATATCACTGGACTAACCTCGTGGAAGAAGGGACAGACGGGGAAACCAAAGCAGAGACAGAAGAGGAAGGCGAACGGGGGGATGACTCTGCGAGTGATTCGGACTCCGCAGAAACAGAATCCTCCGGAAATCCTATTCACCCGGCTGACAACATCCTATCCGCTGTCTGTCGCCACTGGCGCGATATCGCCGTCTCTCTGGACAAGTATCGTACTTTGTCTGACAGCAGGTCAATCATACGAGCTTCTACTACCAATGGTCCTGGAGTGGAGTAGAAGCCCATAGATCTCTGGATTAACTGCGATGATGACCATTTCGGTGATGATGCTGATCCACCTTCTGACGTTGAATTCAGATCCACGCTCTCGATGCTAGTTCCCCATATCGATCGCTGCCAGTGGCGTACCGTTTATGTCATGGTCTCCGAGTCACACTACAACCTCATGCATGTCTTTCTCAGTGCAGTCTCGGATCCTTCCATCCCCGCGGCTCCTCAACTAACCTCGCTTTCACTGTAACACCATAAAGCTTTGAATCTGGAAGAATTGGACATATTCTGGTATCCCCACATGTCGATGTCGTACACGCTCTTTGGTGGTTCTGCCCCTTTGCTTAGCGAGGTAGTCTTTTGGGGAGTGCATGTTGCTTGGGGATGGCTCGCCTCGGCGTCTAACCTTACAGATGTTGTGTTTACCCACCACACCGAAGACGTCCGTCCCTCTTGGGCTCAATTTGGGTCCATGTTGCAAAGTGTTCCCAACCTCAGGAAACTCGGCCTATGCATGTCGGGCCCTTCTGGAGAACCCACAGTATGGTCAACCGAGCCGATCCCTGGAGCTCATGGCGTCTCATCCGACTCCTTCAACTAACAGATTTTGAACTCTGGCACCGTTCACCAGCGTGTGCCATCGAGCTTTTCCAGAGACTCAATATCGAGTCGAAATGCGAGATTCTGAGACTCGTAACGAACACCACGGAGTTCTGTCTTTCCGAGTCAAAACCTGTCTCCGAGTCTCTCATTATTTGTTCGAAAATTGCAATTTGCGAGATTAGTACGATCTACACGGAACTGTGCTGTGACAGTTGCTGATCGAAACCAGCTAAATATCACGTACTGAAACACAAAGGGCAATGGGTTCGAAGTGTGACTGTCCAGGGTAAAGGGTATTTCTGAAACCGTCGGAGACAGGTTGTCTGTGTCGGGCTGACAATGTGTTTCGAATGAGGCGTGACCGTTACATGATGCAACTGCCACGAGTTTTATCTTTTACCTGCCACAAGATCAGCGGACACCGAGGTCGCAAAAAATTACTTGCCAGTGTCTCTGAGTCGCGTAGCGGGAACAGTACGTACACAGAACTTCTTTGATTGCCTGTACTCATCGCGCATGCTATAAGAACTTGAAGAATAGGAATTATGCAGAGCCCGGGCCAGGAAGAAAAAGAACTCGACCATGTCACTGGCATCTGCTTCATCAACGAACTTTATCCCGAGCTCCTTTCTCGCATATTTGCTCTCACGATCGACTCTCACCTCGATACGAGTAACTTCGGAGAAGAAACAAGTTGGTTGACCAAAGCACGAGCAGCTGACACAGCCGCACATTTCCACGCCCCTATAACTGGCTGCGACGAAGGAGAACTACCCAATCACCTTTCCTCGTCTCCCATCATCCCATCCTCTGTCTGTCGCTACTGGCGTGATATCGCCATCTCGACACCCTATCTCTGGATAGCTCTTGTGCTTTGTCCGGTCGTAGGTCGATCATACGAGCATGTATCGACGCTGCTGGAGCGGAGCACCTGCCTCCCAATAGATATCCGGATCAGCTGCGATTACTATGATGAAGCTCAACTACCTGCTGAAACCGAATTAAGATCCATATTTTCAATGCTGGTTCCCCATGTCCATCGCTGGCGTACCATGTGTGTCTCAGTGTTTGACTACTACCTCATGGATGTCTTCTTCAGTGAAGTCTCGGATCCTTCTATTCCTGCGGCTCCTCAACTGACCACGCTCGCCTTGTACCACGATATCGAATCATTCTATCTCCACTCTCCGATGACGTACACGCCTTTTGGTGGTTCTGCCCCTTTGCTTAGCAAGATAGTCTTTCGGGGGGTGCATGTCACTTGGGATCAACCATGGATCGCCTCTGCGTCTAATCTCACAGACCTTACGCTTGCCTACCTGGAATACTTCAGCCCCTCCTGGGCTCAATTTGAATCCATATTGCGGAGCGCTCCTGGCCTCGAGAAACTCACCTTACACTCGTCGGGGCCCTCGGGAGAACCCCCAGTATGGTCGACCAAGCTGATCCCTGGGGCCCACGAATATCCCATCCAACTTCTTCGATTAACAGATTTCGACATCTCATACTGTTCATCAGCGTGTGCCATTGGGCTTCTCCGCAGATTATACCTCCCTTCACTCAAGAACCTGGCGCTCGAATTCCTAGACCATGCCAGCGATTACACCGATTTCGTCCACGAGCTCGCTGGGCCAGCTACGTGCCTGTCTCCAGTCCGGGAGCGGCCACCCAGCTTGCTGAGCAGGCTCGACCATCTCGAACTCGGTGGGTTGCCTTGCCGCGACGACT
Organism: Tylopilus plumbeoviolaceoides; assembly: GCA_003316375.1. Taxonomy (NCBI): domain Eukaryota; kingdom Fungi; phylum Basidiomycota; class Agaricomycetes; order Boletales; family Boletaceae; genus Tylopilus; species Tylopilus plumbeoviolaceoides. The sequence continues at coordinate 16,112 of QFES01007550.1, forward strand.
GTGTCGAGACGCTCTACAGCGAGCTCCAGAATCTGACCTCACTGAGACTTGTTATAAGGTTCCTCCGACCGTCATTCCTGAGCGTCCTGTCGAAGCCCTGTACGTTGACCAGCCGATGTGACGTCTGGTTGCCACGCCTTACGACACTGTACGCCGCTGGTGTATTCGACATGGCAGATTCGCTTTGCGAGGTGGTACGAAAGAGGAGGGAGGCAGGGGCACCTCTCAGCACGTTGTATTTAGATTTCATCCCGCTGTACAGGGTTCAATTGGAGAAAAAGTATGTGGATGACTTGAGGGAGAATGTGACGTCGATCAAGATTTTTCAAGATGATGGATTTTGGACCAGTGTAGGTGGTCGCGATACAAGCTAGTAGTATGTGTATGACTTGATGGATTTACATAACGAAGGCCTGCCAGTGGGTCGTCACTAGTCTGGTGACCAGACTACCGTGACCTTGTTATGATTTCTGACGCATTCGCCGGCATCAGCTAATCGTGGCCAGGCTTGCACGTGGATCAAGCGCTGCACGCTAGACTCTATCCACATAACTCATGAGTCCTTGGTCTCCACCCACCCCAATATGGATGCGAGAAACGGAAGACGTGCCTTCTCGACTTTGAGGCTGTGGGACTCCTACCATAATCCTTCGCCACCCACACCATGATACGGTCTCGGACGAACAAAATATTCGCCACCAAGGTCACCAGGCACTTGACTTTACCGCCCCCTTCCAACATACGTTCGATGTGTAGGGTCAATTCACTTCTGTGGATAATAGCCGATCCGACGCTTGGTATGTCAACCTATACCTGATTACACGGTTTTAATACATGTTCGATATAGGTCTTGACAATGACTGGGACGGTACGTCTAGGCCTAAGAAGGAGCATTAAATGTTGATGAGTATCCTTCAGGTAAGCAAACACCTGCTTGTAGAATTCGAAGGAGTAACTGACTTATATAGAACGATAAACCCAGTTCTTTATTCTTCAAATCCAGTGAATTCTCAAATCATTGCCCTCAAAACTTGACCACGAGGTTCTGATGCCCCCGACCCAACCGATGACCACGACTGTCAAGGCAGCGCTCGCGCTCGTCATCTTGCTAGCAAGCCACATCTTAAGATCTTCGGCGAACACGACATGGTCCTGAAGAACAATGGGTATCGTTCGAGTGGTCACCGGTCACCCTTTTTTACTCGATCGTAATCAAGTTTTGGTCTATCCCACATATTCAATGTGATACGTTGCGAGCCTGTCTGCTTTGCCTTCGCTATAGCAGGATTAGTAGGTCCTCCCCAATTACGAAGTCTATCCCCTTTTTATCGGGATTCGCTTTCTGAGTTTCCTGCGGCAGCTTCAGCATGGCCGCGTCGATTGATACGGAAACGCTCTTTCAGCGGTCCTTTCTCGGCTTCCTGCAAGGCACGCATACACTCGGCGTCCCTGAGCTTTCCCTTACCCGGGCTTTAGCTCCCTTCTCTTTTTCTTGTGCGAGACGGTGATCCATGCACCTCCCGCCCCGAAAATTTGTGCTCAGGTGCGACTCTGACCGGTCGACAGGGTTGACTTGCCCATCCGAGCGACGGCTTCAACAGGCTCGTCTTCGTTGGCCCCTCTGGGCATTCCAGAAACCCAGGCCCTACGCCCATTTATTTCGGCACGATATTTGGAACAGCAGAGAAAGTGTGTGGTCACAATCTTGGGATACAAACTACATAATATATGTTAAGTGTTACATAACAACTCAAGAGATGTAATTACACTCTGAGCAGTCTGTTTACCTTTCTTATCCCATGACATCCAGTGGCGACCAGAGTCTTCATTGTCAGCTGCCTCAGGCATCACTTGTGAAAGGTCAGAAGAGGATAAGATTGTGGTATCATCATAAAGATCCAAAAATGAGTGACAGTGGGTAATCAGAGACCTTATCCTTTCGGAAGATGATATGCCTGGCAGCATTGACATGACAATGGCTTGGTTGGAGGTGTCATTCTTAATGAGGAGTCCTATCAGGATTGCAGTGTATCCTCTTAAGAAGGCATATTCAGGAGAACTGTCTTGGTGACCAACAGTGTACTGCTCATATAGCATAGTGATGCATTCCAGGACTGATTTTTGACCATGGCACTGACAAGCACGAATGCAGCTGCGGGAGCCAGGGCACGTGGGGTTTAACACTGAAAAACCTAGTAAGCAAATACGTCTGAACCAAGGTGAAATCTTACATTTAATCCTTGAAAGTAATGCTGCTTTCGATCCAAAAGTTGCCCAGTTCATCACTAGGCCTAAAGCGAGACAAAGGACATCAAAGGCTTCGACCGAACCATATTGAGCCTCTGTATTCCGCAACTCCGACCAGCGCACTTGAGACCACATCATGGTCCTGGTTGCAAATGGCAATGCATCCGAGACCTCCAAGGCCGCACCACACCACCATGGATCATCATGAGATAGAAGGGTGAGGACCCGCATAGCGCCGCATAAACACATTCGAGCTAGAAACCAATGAGTGATATGTCCCCATGTTGAGAAGCCGCTGTGATGGTCTTACCTGTGGCCATCCCCTCTTCGCCCTCTTCCAAGATGATAGAGGAGGCGAAACATAACGACATAAGCTCCGACGCAAATTCACCAATGTGTGGCAGTCCACTCGAGGAGTTGTCACTAGCGGCGGACCAATGGCCTAGGATATACGAGTCTAGAAGGCGGAGGCATGCTTCAATATGATAAAGAGATGGTATATCGCCTTGGTCCACGCCAGTTGGCGGCAATATTGGGAGGCCAGATTCGTATGCAGCGATACGAGGCTCCAGAAGAGTGATTTCCGTCCTCAAGCTTATCAGCAATGTGGGCAGATACTGGTCTGACAAGAGGGACGAGGGCAGGGCAGCAAGCGAATGTGAAACGAAGAAGCGTGTCGAGGGCTGTACCTCACGAAACATCAATTAACCATGATACTGGATTTCACCTAGAACGGACCTGAGTCGAAGTAAAGTGTGATTCCTTTGATACTAATCTTGCAAGCGATTTGAGCTGCTCAAAGTTGCCTCAGGTCCGTGCGTAGACTCCAGTTTCATCAACAACTGACCGCAGTGATATCCGTTCGCAAAACGCCATGAAACTTGAGGGCCTCGTCTGAGCTACAGGCTAAAACCGAACCAAGTACATCCTTCCTGTGCTCAAAGGCACTCAAGATCTCCATAAGGGTCGGTATGAACGTTTCTTGCCGAGCCACTTCTGCGAGTGTATGAGGATCTCTCGCAGCTAGGGCAGCAAAGAACGCTATAGTGGCGTCGAAGATCTGATGAAAGGTTCCCAGCTAACATAGAGGAACGTGAAGGCAAACACACCTTGTCATTTGTCCCAACCCGCGCCGCGCATAGTTTACCCCAAGTGCGAATGTAGAAATCCGAAGTCTTGGCGCGCCGGTTAAAATCGATATCACACAGTTTGCTCACGATTTCGAAGGCGCTATAGTCTATCTAAGCAGCGAAATGGCCGGAATAAGGAATTGTTACGTACCTGGCTCTTCGTAGGCCAATTGCGCTTGAGCTGTCTAGACCCTCGAATAAATAACCAACTTCGTCCAAAAACCTCCTGCTCTCCCCCTTGCTTCTGAGCTCCGTGATACTTTTCAGGTCATTCATCATTCCAGCAGGGAGGGGCGGCTGAGAGTTTTCTGATGCATTTCGCTTGAGAGGGATGGGTACGGAAGCCTGTTCATCCGGGTATGGCTGCGGGTCGTCTTCGGATATGTCAATTCCCCAGCGATTGCGCAAGTCAGCGTATGATTCATGAGGCTCGGTGTCATCCTCAACAGTGCCCAAGGGTTCCGTGTCAGGCACAGGAAGAGCGACGAGAAATGAGCGGGATGACCCTGCGTATGTTTTGATGTTGCGAGTCGGAAGCGACTTTGGAGGCGACTGAGAGGAAGCCTCTGGAGTCGTCTCCCTCTCTTGAAATGTAGTCGGCAATGAGTGCCAGGATGCCTGACGTGCCATAGAAGCGGCGGCCGGTGGTGTCTCTGCAGAGAATAGCATGAATCACAACAAGGAGTGCACATGAATAGATTCAGCAGACCTTGAAGAGAGGATTCCGTTCTAGAACGACCAAGCATGCTTTTCACAACGCTCCCTCGTTTAGACAGGCTACCCGAACGGGAATGATGAGAAGGGGTCGCAAACAGAGACGAGTAATCTTTTGATGATCTTTCTGGGGTGTTCGGAGCTCCGGCAGAAGTGGCCTCGAGCCGCGATGCTGGAGATTTCAAGTTGCCGATATTCAGTTTCTGAGTGTCGGACGACAGAGGGGCTGGGTTCACCGTTCAAACACGATCGTCAAAGACAAGTAAGTGAACCAACATTGGTTTTGGGCAAGTGTGCTGGGGCACGATTTCTTGCGCGGTGAGACAATCTCGACATAGACCTTCTGCCGTTTCCGTGGTGGGGAGGGGATATCGACCGACAGATCTACGGATTCATGGTAATCACTGGGTTGTGACTGTGCGTCCGAGCGTCTCTGGAGCGCTCTTCGACCGTATGTGCGCAGCATTCAGTGGCGGTTGAAAGAAACCACAGACTAAGTCTCATAGGTCATGACATCCGGTCACGTGATTGCAACCACCAACTCGTCATCAATTCAGCAAGTTCGTCTACGACCAACTCGCCATGCAATCTCTCCAAGCGCGGGTCGACTCGTTTCAAAAGACAAAGCGAATCAAACGCTACCCGAAAAAGTCCTCCTCCTCATCAGCTTCTGTCAAGTGGCCTCATCCTCCAGACTTCAAGGCAAACGCGAACACCCTTGCAGAGGCAGGCTTCTTCTTCAGTCCCAGTTGGGATGACAGAGACAGTGTCGCATGCTTTCTGTGCGGAAAGGAACTCAGCGATTGGGATGCAGACGACGACCCTTTCGAGATCCATTACACCAAGTGCCAGCACTCGTGTTCCTGGGCTGTGGTTCGATGCGGCTTAACCGAAGATCTTGATAACAAGGGGCGGTAAGGCGAATCGAGAATCGCATTTCCAGAGCATTGACCATCGCCCATAGCTTTGTATTCAACAACAGGAAGCGACTGCCCTGCAGCAAAGCGATGGAGGAGGCACGACTGAAGTCATTTCGAGATTGGTGGCCCCACGACAGAGAACCAGGTCATGCCGCAACGTCCATCAAGGTAGATCATAGATGACTTGAGATTCTTCAAACATTGAGCTGTTATCCAGATGGCGCAGGCCGGCTTCGTGTACACGCCACAAGCCGCAGATGATGACACAGTGACATGTCTTTATTGTAATCTTTCGCTGGGTGGTTGGGAGGCAGAGGATGATCCAGTGTATGGCTCGTACCTTCCCAACTCCGGCAACCTTTCTGAATTTGTTACAGTCAAGAGCACCGTAGGCGGGATAGTAAATCCAGCGATCCTTGTCCTTTCCTAGCGTTCTCAGAACAGCAGTCTGAAGACGAATTAGCGGCTGTTAACATCGCGGATTCACTGCCTCCGCGGACCAAGCGGGGAAAGGCTCGCCCCACGACTTCGGCCACATCTTCCAAGTCCCGACGCAGGACAAGAGCGACTCGGGGAAAATCTGCCAAGGTATCCGCTGCGGTCCCGCAGCACTCTCCGACGCCTAGTCGACCCGTGTCTCGCGGGCAAGACTCAGCGACTGTTCCAGATGTTTCGATGGATGTAGAATTCTCGCCTGTAGCCGCCCCCGCGCCGCAATCCACCACTAGATCACCGCCACTCAGCGATGAAACGCAACAAGAGACCGCCACCGCTCACACAAATGGACCGATACATTCATCACCCGATCGGCCTGTGTCTCCACCTCCATCCAATATTCCTAGCAAGCCTGACGCTTCCCCCGCCACTGCTCTTATCCATCCAAATCCGATTGTATCTTTGTCTCCGGCAGGGCAGCCCGTAATTGCGAATACCCAGGTACTGACAGATCATGAAAGGACGATGTCGTTAGAGCAATGGATACGACAAGAGATCGACTTCAGCCACGAAAGACTTCTTTCTGATGGGCGCAGACAGATAGAGTTATTTAAGACAAAAGCAGCTGAGCTTAGAAAATGTATTGATGAGCTATAACATGATTTTGGTTGTTCACGAGTTCGATCTGCTCCCATTACTAGTGGGCAAGGTTCAAAATTGCTCCCGCGGATAATTTGCTAAACCGTAACGATTGGTGCTCAGCTTGTCGTGATACTGCGAACCTCGCTGGACGTTTCGTTCAGATCGTGATATGCACAACCTCCTCCGGTGCCCTCCCAATAGAGATGATAAAGATTAATGAGCCCTCAACATTGCTTGGCGCTGGGCGTTGTTCGGACTGCGTTCAAGTTTGAGTAACATTGATTATAAGCTGGTCACATCACTCGACTTTAATCTACAATCCCTAGTCGCCGCCGCCGGTGTACGGCTTTTCATCCGAGGGACTAGCTAGCTCATCCCTGAACAGAGATGCGGCAGGCCCAGACTGAAACAATTTATGGTCTAAGCATGGCTCTGCTGACATGAAATGGTTTCGGAAGATTGCTGTGTAGTAGGAACTCTAGCACCGGTGTAATCATGCTGTTTTTGGGTGTTTGTGCAATGCAAATCACGACGTTCCTTCGACAGCGCTGCCAACGCGATGAACACCTTTACCGTGTCGTCCCTCCACCAATTACCACGGTACTGCACTCCCAAAGCCCGCAAGCTCGTGCTCAACATCCTCAATGCCTCCAAAACACCACTGGCAGCCAGGGACATCTACAAGCTCACCGTTGATCCCGTACACATTCGCACCCCCCCACCACACGTTGGTGAAGAAATACGGTCCATGAGGTCCGTCTTTCTCTTCGAGAACCCAGCATGACTCACTGGCGGCCCGGGATAGGTACCTCAAGACCGTCGTCCTGCGCGACTTGGCAGCCCAGAACCGGGTCGAGAAGATCAGGACGCAGGGCGCATTCACAGCATGGCTGTGGCAACTTAAACAAGGTTCAGTAGCAAGCCCAACCAAGACGACGACAGACGTGACCCCCATGACATCTGCCTCGACGGAGCTGACCCCAGCTGCGGTTGGTGTAGGCGAGGATTGGAGTCACCTGAACAAGCGGAGACAAAGGGCGAGGAGGACAAAGGTAGAAAGAGATTTGCAGAGGATGTTGGAGGTTCAGAAAATGCAGAAAAGAGCTGCAACATGACCACACTCACGGTGATGAAGCCACGCATGTCTCGGGGATCTCCCCTTTCTCGGGTTCTTAACCACGGTTGACTGATCATGGGGTCGGCCTACATGGATGCTTGAGCCCATGTCTCTTATTGTATGTAGCTCTCCAAGTCGTCTCGAACCGGATCAAAGCAGCCCAGGTTTGAATTTGATCACGATCATTGAACAAATGGCAGAGACTGGCCTTGAAGGCTCTTGCTTGAAGGACACTCATGGCGAGTTTCAAGATCTCGCATTTGATTGAATGATACATCACTGGCCACCTTCGTTAAATCCATCAAGTCATACACATACTAGCTTGTATCGCGACCACCCACACTGGTCCAAAATCCACCAACTCGATAAACCTTGATCGACGTCACATTCTCCCTCAAGTCATCCACATACTTTTTCTCCAACCGAGCGACCTTGTCCAAAGACAACATGATGAGATCCAAATACAACGTGCTGAGCGGTGCCCCTCCCTCCCTCCTCTTTCGTACCACCTCGCAAAGCGAATCTGCCATGTTGAATACACCAGCGGCATACAATGTCGTAAGGCGTGGCAACCAGACGTCGCATCGGCTGGTCAACGTACAGGGCTTCGACAGGACATTCAGGAATGACGGTGGGAGGAACCTCATGACAAGTCTCAGTGAGGTCAGATTCTGGAGCTCGCTGTAGAGCGTCTCGACACAGTCGTCGCGGCAATTCAACCCACCGAGTTCGAGACGGTCGAGCCTGCTCAGCAAGCTGGGTGGCCGCTCCCGGACTGGAGACAGGCACGTAGCCGGCCCAGCGAGCTCGTAGACGAAATCGGTGTAATCACCGTCCAGGAATTCGAGCACCAGGTTCTTGAGTGAAGGGAGGTAGAATCTGCGAAGAAGCCCGATGGCACACGCTGGTGAACAGTCTGAGAGGTCGAATTCTGTTAATCGAAGAAGTTGGATGGGATGTTCGTGGGCTCCAGGGATCAGCTCGGTCGACCATACTGGGGGTTCTCCCGAGGGCCCCGACGAGTCTAAGGTGAGTTTCTCGAGGGCAGGAGCGCCCCGCAACATGGATTCAAATTGAGCCCAGGAGGGGCGGAAGTGTTCCATGTGGTCGGCAAGCGTAAGGTCTGTGAGATTAGACGCAGAGGCGATCCATGGTTGATCCCAAGCGACATGCACCCCGTGAAAGACTATCTTGCTAAGCAAAGGGGCAGAACCACCAAAAGGCGTGTACGTCATCGACGTGAGGGGATACCAGAATGATTCAATCTCGTCTAGCCCTTCTTCATCGTGATACAAGGCGAGCGTGGTCAGTTGAGGAGCCGCGGGAATAGAAGGATCCGAGACTTCACTGAAGAAGACATCCATGAGGTTGTAGTCCAACACTGAGACACGCATGGTACGCCAGCGATGGACATGGGGAATCAGCATCGAAAATATGGATCTCAATTCGGTTTCAGAAAGTAGTTCAGCTTCATCATCGTAATAGCAGGTGATCCGGATATCTATTGGGAGGCAGGTACTCCGCTCCAGCAGCGTCGATATATGCTCGTATGATCGACCTGCGAGTGGCCAAAGCACAAGAGCTGTCCAGAGAGAGGGTGTCGAGATGGCGATATCACGCCAGTAGCGACAGACAGAGGATGGGATGATGGGAGTCAAGGAAAGGTGATTGGGTGATTCTGCTTCGTCGCAGCCAGTTGGAGAGCCGGGGAAATGTGCGGCTTTTTCAGTTGCTCGTGCTTTGGCCAACCAACTTGTTTCTTCTGTGAGGTTACTCGTATCGAGGTGAGAGTCGATCGTGAGAGCAAATATGCGAGAAAGGAGCTCGGGATGAAGCCCATTGATGAAGCAGATACCAGTGACATGGTCGAGTTCTTTTTCTTCCTGGTTCTGCATAATTCCTATTCTTATAGCATGCGCGATGAGTGCAGGCAATCAAAGAAGTTCTGTGTACGTACTGTTCCCGCTACGCGACTCAGAGACACTGGCAAGTAATTTTGCGACCTCGGTGTCCGCTGATCTTGTGGCAGGTAAAAGATAAAACTCAGGGTGGCAGTTGCATCATGTAACGGTCACGCATCACGCCACTCTCATTGAGCTAATACCCTTTCTATCTGTCAGCCTGACATAGACAACCTGTCGTCGCATCTCGTCTCCGGCGTTCAACCGTTTCATACCCTTTACCCTTTGTGTTTCAGTACTGAGCTGTAAAGAGTATAAAGTCTATCCTTGAGGTAGCATACAGACAGTACTAGTGAACTCAGGGATTTTACCAGTGATTTACTCTTCGCGTGATATTTAGCTGGTTTCGTTCCGTGTAGATCGTACTAATCTCACGCCACTACACTGTGACAAGCATCTCTTGAGTTGTTATGACTTAACATATATTATGTAGTTTGATTCCCAAGATTGTGACCACATGCTTTCTCTGCCGTTCCAAATATCGTGCCGAAATAAATGGGCGTAGGGCCTGGGTTTCTGGAATGCCCAGAGGGGCCAACGAAGACGAGCCTGTTGAAGCCGTCGCTCGGATAGGCAAGTCAACCCTGTCGACCGGTCAGAGTCGCACCTGAGCACAAATTTCCATGGCGGAAGGTGCATGGATCACCATCTCGCACAAGAAAAAGAGAAGGGAGCTAAAGGCCCGGCCGGGTAAGGGAAAGCTCAGAGACGCCGAGTGTATGCGTGCCTTGCAGGAAGCCGAGAAAGGACCGCTGGAAGAGCGTTTCCGTGTCAGTCGACGCGGCCATGCTGAAGCTGCCGCAGGAAACTCAGAAAGCGAACCCCGATAAAAAGGGGGGATAGACTTCGTAGTTGGAGAGGACCTACTAATCTTGCTATAGCGAAGACAAAGCAGACAGACTCGCAACGTATCACATTAAAAATGTGGGATAGACCAAAACTTGATTACGATCGAGTAAAAAAGGGTGACCGGTGACCACCCGAACGATACCCATTTTTCCTCAGGACGATGTCGTATTCGCAGAAGATCTGAAGACGTGGGTTGCCAGGAAGATGACGAGCGCGAGCGCTGCCTTGACGGCCGTGGTCATCGGTTGGGTCGGGGGCGTCAGAACCTCGTGGTCAAGCAAAATTTGAGGGCAGTGATTTGAGAGTTCACTGGATTTGAAGAATAAAGAACAGGGTTTATCGTTCTATATAAGTCAGTTACTCCTTCGAATTCCACAAGCAGGTGTTTGCTTACCAGATTCAGCGTCGAGATAACAACTGGAAGGATATTCATCAACACTTAATGCTCCTTCTTAGGCCTAGACGGCACGTCATTGTCAAGACCTATATCGAACATGTATTAAAACCGTGTAATCAGGTATAGGTTGACATACCAAGCATCGGATCGGCTATTATCCACAGAAGTGATTTGATCCTACACATCGAATGTATATCGGAAGAGGGCGGTAAAGTCAAGTGCCTGGTGACCTTGGTGGCGAATATTTTGTTCGTCCGAGACCGTATCATGGTGTGGGTGGCGAAGGATTATGGTAGGAGTCCCACAGCCTCAAAGTCGAGAAGGCACGTCTTCCGTTTCTCGCATCCATATTGGGGTGGGTGGAGACCAAGGACTCATGGCTTATGCGGATAGAGCCTGACGTGCAGCGCTTGATCCACGTGCGAGCCTGGCCACGATTAGCTGATGCAGGCGAATGCGTCAGAGATCATAACAAGGCACGGACGCACTGTATTCGAATATCTTCCTAAAGCCTCTATACTCGAGAAATCTAGAGGCACCTCATTGTCCTTGAACAGCGCGTGATGGGCGGGGCCGCCTCGTAAACTGCCAATCTTGGCTTCGACAGGCACTGAAAGATCGGGAAGCCATTGGGGAGCCTGTACGACCCTGTGGGAGAGGTCCTCTTCTGAAGTGGTGTAAGCTCGATGCGTTCCATGACCAAGTACGCCGTCTTAAAGATAACATCTTGGGTGAAGTGATAAATCTCGGGAATGTGTGGTGCGTTCGGGTCCATGGCTGCGAGCTGGGAGAGGGGTACATCGTCCTGTAGCTGTCGAATTTAACGAAGTAGTCTTCGACTACCCAACATCTATGGTTCGCCAACCTAATATGTTGACGCTCGTGTTCTTGACAGGCACTGATGCCAATGACGGCTTCTTGCTCACGAGATACTGTGATAGACAGCATTGCGTGGTGCCTTGGATGATTGAGAACAATTACTAGTAAGGAGTAGAGACAGAACGACACGTACGAGAATGAGAGTTGAGAGCTACAAATTAAAGAAGATCGAGTGTGACATGGTTGTCGAGAGGAGATAATTGCCATTAACTATTCATTGGAACATCCAACTCTTCAACGTCTCGACTCTCGAGCCATCCGTTTATTGGATGCTTCGCAGAACTGCAGTAACCTGATGGCCGAAATGAGACACGCTTACTGGGGCGTCTGGTTCAAGACTAGTATCAGGCCACAACTGAATGGAATGAATAGTAATACATCTAATCTCCGTTAGTAAATCTGCCCGACAGTCCTCCGAGTATCAGTTCACGTTACAACCCTCTGGCATCTCGGGAAGCCCATCTGGACCCATACTAAACCCTTGTGGAAGAGGGCCCATGATCTCCTCTGGAGGTGATCCGTATGATTGTAGCTGCATATCAACGTGAGCAAGGCAACCATTGATTGAAAGAGAGAGAATGGATACCTCGCTCATGAGGTCCACGATCTGACCACGCGTCTTTTCGTCCTCGTCACGATACGACGGTGCCTCGAATGCATTGAGAAGTCGCTTGATACACTCTATTTGTGCCTCGTAGCGTTTCTTCTCTTCAGCCGAGATAATTTTGGCGTGCTCGGTGAGATATCCAGGGAACTGTGCCATGTAAAGCCAGAACTGCTAGTAAGACACAAGCATCCTCACCTTCTCGTGCAACTCCTTCAGTGGCTCGTACAACACGTCCCTGCCCATGAGTTGGCCCATCATCGCCTCCAGCATCCCCTGGAGTTGTTCGTCTCCCTGCTTGCCGTCGCCATCGAGCCCACCCATGTCTTTGAGCTGCGCCAGCAACGCGTCAAGCCCCTGGTCGCCCGCACCCGCGGACGTATCAGACGGCCGGAGCTTCGACTCGCTCTCCCGGAGCTGATTCATCGTCGAGCGAATGCGAGACTGGAAATCTTGCCCCGGCGACGCGTCCGCAGATGACGACGGCGCAGGGCGCGCATAGGACGACGACGACCCCGCCATCTCGTTCATGCCCTCGGCGAGCATCGCTTCCCAAGCTGCCGCGCGCTGCGCCCGATCTGTGTCGCTACCATCGTCCTTATCCAATCCCGCATCCGGGTTTTTCTTGAGGTCTTTGAACAACGCTTCCATTTCTTTGGCAAACTCGGCTGCAAAGGCGCCTGACAGCGCCGTTGGGTCGTCGTCGTCGTGCGCATCGGGTGCGGCCTGCGACGACGTCCCGCCTGTCGAGGGCTGGGAGGAAGAGGAAGGTGGCACTGCCTTGGCAGTCATGGTCTTGGTCGTCGGTTGGGGTGGGGGCGGCGACGCGAACTGATCGAGGACATCTATCGGTGTCATGAGCGCCGTCGACGAACGCAGTGGCTCAGACGAGACTGACCGTCGAGATCGTCGAGGTCCTCTTCCTCGTCGACGCGCGATCTCTGGGACGACATCGAGTTGGTAGTCGTACTAGTCGTGAATCAAAAAACCTTCACCGCCACCGCCATGTCGACCGACTCGGACGCGTTACGCGCACAAACCTTTCAGCGACTTCATCCACACGCCTATCTCGAGCGGTTCCTCGCAGAGGGGGTCAGACCTGACGGGCGCGAACCACGCGCCTGGCGGGACGTCTTTGTCAACGTCGGTACGCGCATCGCTCACCGCACTGGCACCCCTCCTCATCGCGACTGCTAGGATCCGTATCGACGGCCGACGGCTCCGCCCTCGTACGCATGGGAAAGACCACCGTCGTGTGTGGCGTCAAGGCAGAGATCGCAGAACCAGAACTCGACGCGCCCGATCTCGGGTTCGTAGGTACGTCTCTCTCTGAAATCGCTACGCGCGTCGTCACGCCCACGACTCAGTCCCCAATATCGACCTCTCGGCGATCTGCTCGCCCAAGTTCAAGCCGGGTCCACCGTCAGAGGAGGCTCAAGTGCTCTCTCAGAGACTCTATGACGCGCTCGTCAGGTCGGTCTTGGTCCTTTCTCGCTGAGTGTGCTTACATCGTATAGATCCAACGTATTGCCTCTCGACACGCTCTGCATTGCATCCGGTCGAGCAGCATGGTGTCTCTACATCGACTCGACGTGCCTCAACTACGACGGTAACGCATTCGATGCAGCACTTGTAGCGATCATGGCAGCGCTGGAAAACAGTGCGTGTGCTCCCTGCTCTGATCGCACACCGTTGACGCAGCCCTCTCTAGCGACCCTACCCCAGCCCACGTTTGACCCAGACGTATCCACCACCGTATGCAGTCGCACCGTCCGAACACCACTGTCTCTAAACAAGAACCGCAGGGTGGTCAGCCTTAGTTTTGGTTGCGTCGGCGGAAGGTCGCTCCATGCTCCCACTCATGATGCTCATCACTGACTTTTTCTCAGCACACCCACACTGCTCGCTGATCCCACATCCTTTGAAGAGCCCTTGCTCACGTCTTCTATTAGCGTCGTCGTCGATGTACAGGGAGGTGTGGTCAGCGTCGAACGGGGGACAATGGGCGAGAACGATGGTGGCGAAGGAGAAATTCTAGCTTCCCAAGATGCGGGGTCGTTGGGGGAGTGTGTACTGATAGCCAAGGAACGGGCGGTCGTCTTGCACAAGTTATTTGGATGAAAATCACACTTGTGGCTGACGGATGATGCTGCTCACGAAACGTGGTGGTCCCGCGCACATTGATAGTAGACTTGGTACTTGACAGGGACGGGCGCGGGCGACCTTGGCCAAGGTCCGCCTACTTTTTCGTCTACCCATGTTCGGTGTAGGTTTCACAAGCGTGACGCACAAGCCCATCCAGCGATGTTAAATCTGCTCCTTCAGGCATCTGTGTAGACTTCCAAGTTGACGGTGGATAGAGAAATGACTTGACTGATAGAGGCATTCAGACATCGATGGCGTGTGACAGTATCACGAACCTCTTAACGTCTTCTGCGGTGTCCAAGCAGGGTCTCAGTCGTATCATGCAGCGTTGCCAACGATTGACACGCTACAAAAACTCCAAGCCTATGCCCACCTGTGGTCCCCGCTTCAACACCTCTCCCTTAGCTGCGACGATGGGTACGCCCAGGTTGACTTCGATGCGGATGGGGTCGAAGCGGTATACAAGACCCAGACCGACGCTGATAGATGGTTGAGTGACGGCGGTGTGTATAGATCGGGAGAGGGGTGCTATGTTCATTCGCGGCTCAGAATGAGCGCATGGGAGAACGAATGAGAGAAAGCGGCGTACATCCATCGATGCCTTGCAGTCTCCCCGCATTTATCCATGCATGAAGTTTGGTGGGCCAGTCGGGACGTCTGGGAATGTTGCCCAATATTGATAATCCAAGTGAGTAGTAGAGATTTCCGCCTGCAGACGTCGCTGGGAGTACGTCTTAGTATCGTTGGTGTTACAGCGGTGCAGAAGAAGACTTACATCCCTCGTGGCCACCCATGCCTGCGGGTCCAAAGGCACGTACACTAAGAGGCCCACCGAGCTGAAACCTGTCCGAATGGTGTATAGTGCTCGAGTGGCCGGCTAGGAGTTGTAGAAGACCAACATGCCCCGTCAGAGAGAGGGTCTGCATTCCCATAAGTTATTTGTAACACAATTCGTCGTAAAGGTGACTTACCAGTCCCTTTGTCAACGACCATCCTTTCTTGACACGTGCTTCCGTCTTCCAGAATGCATTATTTCCCTGACCGAGGATATTTTGACGTGCGCCGGAAGAGGGTGGTGGAACGAGGCCATCAAGTTTACTAGTCAGGGAAAGTTCATTGATGAGACGAAGCATGTGGCCCGATGTGGGCATGACGGCGTCGTCGAGTGTGTCGCGTGTCCAGGTATGAGCGAGAGAAGCTTTAGCGGCAGGACCGGCGGACTGACGAACGCTGATGAGAGGTGAACAAGGAGTGGAAGAAAGGACGTGTATTGCAGATACCTGATGCCAGCGGTGTCACTGAGAGAGCCTATGCATCTCCACGCGAGCTCGGCGGCGACATCGTTGCCTGGGCCGAGAGCGGAATGTCTAAGGCCAGCTTTGAGTGCCATGCGTTCTTCCCTTCCACCGCCACCCTGTACGCCGAGTTCGCGTTCTGTGCCGACGAGGCTGAAGAAGGCGTGAGAGGAGAGCGAGGGTGTGACGGGAAAGGACAGCGACGCGTCGAAGGCGCGTTTCGTCTTTGTTCCAAGGGATGCATTGAGCGAAAGAACGTCGGCGAAGCCAAAGATGTTCGTCAGCCGGCCCTCGAGGGACTGAGAGAGGGTGAGCAGACGGAGAGAGCGAGGAGGGGACACTTGCCGCGCTGCCCTCGCCGTCGCCGAGTTCCGTGGAGGACTTTATGAAGAACCTGCCGCGCTCGTTGACGTCATATACGATGTCAACATGTGCGTTGTCGCCGTTCTCTGCTGGCTGTATGCGTATGGAGTGTGAGCGAAAGAGACCGGTCGCGGCGAGTGCACGGGATATGGCAGCGGAGGTGTCGAGGACGTCGCGGAAGGTGGAGTGGGGGGCGGGGGCGATGAGCGGGGCGATGAGCCAGTCGAGGAACGCGCGGGAAGTGGCGTGCGCGCCGAGAACGCGGACGGCGGCGACACCGACCGGGGCATCGACGAGCTCGACCATGGAGAGAAAAGTGAGTTGCGTGACGTCACGGTCACACCGCGTCTCTCCAAACATCATGATGTACGGCAAAGAAAAAGAAAAAGAAAAAGAGGACGACATCGATCCGGGTTTCGTCGCATTCTTTGGCCGTCTGCCGAAGAAGTCGCCGCAGGAGGACGGTGTCGTCCGTCTCTTTGACCGCACCGATTTCTACTCTGCGCACGGACCAGACGCGCTCTACGTCGCGTCGCACGTCTTTCGCACCAACTCGGTCATCAAGTATCTCGGCGCAGGCGGAAAGACGGCCGGTCTGCCGAGCGTCACGCTCAACTACACCCTCGGACACGCGTTCCTCCGCGAGGCGCTCACCGTCAAACAGCTCCGAGTCGAAATCTGGACACCCGCGCAAGGCCAGGGGCGAAAGGCATCCAAGTTCGTCCTCCAGAAAGAGGCAAGCGAACGCGTCATGTCCTCTGTCCGTGCTGACACGTCCAGCAGGCATCCCCGGGAAACTTACAGGCAGTCGAGGACCTCCTCTTTGCAAACTCGGACGTCCTCTCGGCACCCATCGTCATCGCGATCAAAATTGCGTCTGCAGCCAGCGGTGAAAAGGCAAAAACAAAGACAGTC